>APFE031580867.1:2129-76094 GCA_000404065.3 Pinus taeda
ATATATATATTTTTAAAAATCACTCCGGGATTCGCTCTCAAACTGAAAGCTTCTGAAAATGTCGCTCCCGCTCCCGTTTTCGCTCCCGCTCCCAAGTAACATTGGTTCTACACTAAGATGTCCAAGTGTGAGTTTAGGATAACTAAGATGTTGTACTTGGGGCATGTGATTGGCGAGGATGGGGTCAAAGTCCACCAGGAGAACATTCGTTCCATCATTGATTGGCCCACACTTAGGAACATTATGGAGTTGAGGGGGTTCTTGGGTATATGCACTTGTTACATGCAGTTCGTGAGGGGATTTTCACAGTTGGTTGCACCCCTTACAGACCTCACAAAGAAGGAAGCGTTCAACTCGACAAACACAGCATAGGGGACCTTCGAGCGCCTCAAGGTGGTCATGAGCACTTGCCCAACCTTGGCATTCCCAGATTTTTCTCAGCCCTTCATATTGGAGTGTGATGCATCCGAGGAGGGCATTGGACTAGTATTGACGCAAAATGGCCACCCTATTTCTTTCGAGATTCGGAAGCTACATCCACATGAGAGGTTGTACTCCATATATGACAAGGAGATGTTGGCCATCATGCATGCATTGGCCAAGTTCAAACAATACTTGGTGGGTAACAGGTTCGAGGTGAAGACTGACCACAACAACCTTTGATTCTTCCTGGAGCAGAAGTAGCTGGAGGAGAGGCAGCAGAAATGGATCAGCAAGATTCAAGCATATGACTTTAACATAGAGTATGTCAAGGGTCGACAGAACGTGATGGAAGATGCTTTGTCTAGGAGGCCCACGAAGTATTTACCAGCAGTGCAAGGGAGAAACTGTATTTACGTGGTGGTGGACAGGTTAACGAAGTATGCCCACTTCTTTGCCATTCCAACACGGTATTCAGCCTCACAGGTGGCAGAACTATTATTCTTCAGAGAGGTGTTTAGACTCCATGGTCTTCCCAAGACCATTGTGAGTGACAGGGACAGCAAGTTCATGGGGGGATTTTGTCGAGAGTTGTTTAGGTTGGTGGGGACGAAGCTCACTCCCAGCACGAGCTACCACCCTCAAATGGACGGCCAGACGGAGGTAGTAAATAAATGGTTGGAGGGCTACTTGTGCAACTACATGACTGGCCAAGAGAGGGTGTGGGTGAAGTGGTTGCATTTGGGTGAATATTGTTACAACATTACCCACCACATGTCCATAGGTATGACTCCTTTTCATGCCTTGTATGGTTATGATGCCTTAACATTTGCTGATGTGGCTTTTGGAGACAGCAAGGCCCCAAGGGCCAAGGACTGGATACAGAAGACCCAGGATATCCTTAGATCCCTCAAGGATAACCTGTAGACAGCACAGAACCAGCAGAAGCTCTACACAAACAAGGGCCGAGTGGAGAGACATTTCGAGGTTGGGAACCTAGTTTTCTTGAGGCGCCAACCTTACAGGGAGTCTACCCTCAAGCAAAAGGGCGCAAAAAAACTCAATCCTCGTTTCTATGGTCCTTACAGGATGACCAAAAGAGTTGGGGAGGTGGCATATGAGTTGGAGCTTCCCCCACGAAGCAGGGTCCACAATGTGTTCCATGTCTCATGCCTGAAAAAGGCCTTGGGACAACCGATTACGACAGCCACTGAACTACCTCCTTTGGATGATGAGGGGCACTTGATACTGACATAGTAGGCCATTTTGGAGACAAGGGAAAGGAAGCTAAGAAGAAGGATCATCAGAGAGTACTTGGTCAGATGGAAGGACTTGCCGATTGAGGATGCCATGTGGAAGGGTGAGCAAATCTTGCAACATCCTGCACTATACTTGCTTGAGGAAATGCAACATTTGGGAGAAGAGGACTGTAATGTCCCTTCTCAATAAATTTTGCTAAGGGGAGAACTACAATTTTGCAATTTTGGAGCTAACACATTTTTGGATACCAACTTAGGAAAAGTGGGTCAAACATTAGAGTTGGTGAAATGTGGTGAAATGTGGGGCCACCCCTCAAGGGAATACGCACCCCTTGGACGAAAAATCAATTTTGTGGAGGAAGGTCGAAATATTTGGATGAAGGACCCACAACGAAAGGTGAGGCAACAATTATAAATAGAGGGTTGAAGGCAGCATTTAGGAGCTTTTGCTAATTTGACTTTTACAATATTGTTGCTCAAGTTGTTTAGCTAGGTCACAAAGTGTTGTTCAGCACCAGAGATGTCTAAGGGGAAATCTCAGTGGACCTCGAGTGCCACCCTAGGGGAGCATTGCCATAATTCCTTGGATGCTTTCTGGAGCAAATTTCAGGAGGTTCAGGCTGCTCTGTGGAGCAAATTGGGCACAGAAAAGACGAATCACGTATTCTTGTGGGGAGGTATTCCGATGGACATAGTGTTGGGTTTTTGTAGGCCCATTCCTTGGTCAATTTGCAGTGGAATTCAGGTGGACTTGCAGGCTGAGAAAGTGCTCATTGCCCAAGCCTAATTATTCTTCCTGGGGCCTGCGTAGTTGGGTTGCGCAGTTCTTGGTGGAGTTGTTTGGGGAGGTCTTGCCTGAGGGATTTTGGGGTTGGCTTGTTAGGAGGTGCAAGAAGGCTTGTTGGGAGGATTTTCTCAGCATTTTGGAGGGGTTGCAGAGGCTGATTTCCTGTAAAACGAATTTTCCAAGTAGTGGAGGAACCCATAGAAATTGGGAGTGATTATGGAGTGTCAGAACTAGACCAAACCCTTCCTGGGTTTTTTTGGGTTTGTGGTGGACAGCCCAATATCAATTTGGCAAAATTTTCTGAGCACTTTTGTAGGCTCAAACAGGGGTTTTTTCCAGCCAGCAGTGCACAATTTCCAGGGCCAGCGCAGTATAGTGAGGAGAAGTCTTTCCTTTGCATCTGGGTAGCATTTTTCTCACCTGGGATTGTCTAGCTTGCTTTGGCAAGCCAAGATGCACACAGATTATGTGCACTGTATTTCCTATATATAATATAATGGCTCATTTTGGCGCATAACTGGTGCAAATTATGGGTGTTTAAGTGTTGTCTAAATATTTTTGTGGTGTATGTGTGTTTTTGCTTATTATCACTCTAAATTTTCCTAATAGTAACATTACACGAACCTACCTAGAAAGGTACCTTTGTGATCTCCCTTGCCATAAAAAGTGAGCATTTCTCTCTTAAAAGCAATGGGAACTTTGTGATGCCCTCCGCCACTCCCCAAAATCCCTTTGCACACCATTTTTACCAACTTCGACCCTCAGAACATGTTCTCCCACAGCACCTCCATTTATGATATTCCTGAAAAATTCTAACCAGTGTCTCCTACCCCCCCCCCCACCTCACTTGCTACCTTTTCTCTAAGTATCACATTAGGATAGCAATCAGAGCTAATGAGAAAGGGCTTCAAGCTGAATTACTCAAGCATGGCATCCAATCCACCAACTCCCATATTGTTGATTATTTAACCATGTGGTATTTGTAGGGTTCCCCCCATCCTGGGCTAGACACATTATTCATCCAATCCACAAATCAAGGACCAATTTTGAACCAAACAATATCAGACGATCATGGTGGGTCATACATTGTCCAAGCTTCCTGCCACAGTCTTACATCAGTGGTTTTTGTAGGGGTTGCAGAGTCGTCATCTCAAGGCTAGAGGACAAGCAAGTTTTCACCCCAACTACCAAACGATTAATCTCATCTTCATACTCTGAGCCATTATTGACAAGGCTTCTCATCACCATTCAATGGTTTACAGTTGTTTTGTAGAGCTTTAGAAAGTGTTTGAAATAGTCCTGAGTGAGGCATTATTCAAGAGACTATGTGATATTGGCACATCTCAAACTATGTGACATTATTCAAGAGACTATGTGACATTGACACACAAGTTTTTTTACTTCATCCATGGTACCTGTTACCCACCATTTTGTGGGTGATATCCCTAGAAAAAAAAAAATTCTAGAAGATGGTCCTCAGTCGGCAACGAGCGGCCCCTTGCAGCCACCAACTAGCTCGTTGTGCCACTTCTCTACCACGTGAGCCAACCATGTGGTCCCTCACCCATCTGTCATGATCGTATGTTTGAAGCTGGGCCCCCCCAAACCTAAAGGTATGCCTTGTCATTTGGTAATTGAGTATTGTAGTTTACTTATCATGGAAACTTTTGGGCATGAATTAACGGGGGGATTTGGTGGAAAGAGTGGGCTAGGTCTGTGCTCTTGTCCCCTAGAGCTCTTTTGGATATTAACCTTGGACCCTAGTCTCGTGGGATCTCTTTTACTGATCTTTGGACTTTAGGTATGGTACATCATGGGAAACCTTGATTTTGGTTGTGTTGTTCGGCTCCCTCATCCACATATATCACTCCCCTTCTGCTCATTATAACTCCATTCATCATTCCTCCCACCTAGGTCCACATTCCTCCACTCGGTCCACATAGGATTAGCCTTCCCCTTGCCCTTGCCTACATCTTGGGTCAGGCTTGGAACGATGCCCCGGAGGTTGATGCAATTGAAAAGAAAAGTAAAAGTATAATTGGCCACATTCAACAGGAAAATGTACTACAAAATGCAAAAGATGGTCAAGACAAACACATTTAGCACGTGGGCAAAAGCCAATGCATGAGCTCTACCCCTTTCTCATGGCCATCACCATGGTTCCTATAGCCCCTAGATGAGCCTCTTTATCATTCAGAAACCCATGATTGTCCCAACCCCTGGTGGGCAATGAACCGCCCCACCTCGAAAGGGGTATCCACTGCTATACATTACATATTATGCTCTTACTCCTTGAGCTCCGAGCAGTTAACCAAAGAAAAATCATAAAAGGCAAAAGGGCAATGAAGAAGGGTGGAAAAATCAAAGTCGGGGTGACTCATGTACCACGATTGCTCCCTCCTATACATTATATACCCAATTGTGGGCTTCCCCTTTATTAGCTACCCTTGTACCTTGGCATGTGACCCAATATTGCCCCCTCCATCCCCTACTTCGTACCATCACTTTATTACATGCCACCACCATTTGAACGATGTACCTTGGGCATATCATCCCCTTTAAAAGTAGAAATCACTTAATAGGGCACTTGGTTAAACCCCTTGGAGCTTGGAGACATTAGCACATGCCAAAGCCCACTATGGAAGGGCATGCCATTATGAAGTGCCCACTTGTTGTCCATGGTTTGCAAGCTCTTTAACTCGATTTCTTTAAATGACTTGTTGTACTGGAAGGCAAGGGTTCATTGAATCTTATGCAGGATTACAGATGGTCTCCATTTTGGGTTTGGTCTCCCTATATGGGGTCTTAACCCTTCAAAGGACTACATTGGCACATGTAGGGTGTGTGTAGAAAGCCATGGGCCTCCACAATAGTAGACAGCATTCCATGGACCCCCAGAGATGTTCATAGATTGCTCGAGTTTCATCTATTGGACGAGGAAGATGCACCTGGTTCACCATGTCCAACTGACCCCACAGTTGTATCATGCACTTGGTAGATGACCCAAGACTTGTATGTTGATGTGGCATCACTTACATTATCATTTGAGCCCTTACAAATGGTTTACAGGCATTTTCGATCTACTGGGAGACCCATGAGGTTACTTGTGTACCCCCACACCCATTAGGAGCACCAAAGACTTATTATTTGGAGAACAAGGGGCCAACCCCTTGTCCACTACTTTTGGGAGTCTATTTCTCATTATGGCACATATGGACTTCATCAAGTCTCTTAGGAGGCCCAATGACATGTATTATTGATCATTCAACCTCTTGAGAGGCTTATTCTTTTGTTTATGAGCTAGATTGGTCGGCTTGTCACCAAAAGTTAGCTATTTTGCACATTATTTTATTTTAGGGGCTAATGTAGGCCTAATTAGCTAAATCGAACTCATTAAGTGTACAATTACAAGTGATGTGAATTCATTTTCACATCATCACTTGGATTGGACTTGTATCTCTCTTGAGAATTTCGCTATCCTTCTTGGAGGACAAATTTTGGAGCATGGAATGAATTTTGATGTTTGGATTATTTTCTCTTGGAGCTTCTTGATTGAAAAATTCTTGATGGTTGGATATACTCTTAATACATGTAGGTACAATTTAATGCTATTTTCTTTTCTGTTCTTGTCACATACATTGTTGTTGGGATTTCGCTATATTTGGGCTAGTTTACTGCATCCATTTATGCGAAGTTGTGGAAATTTGGTTTCTAGATAATGATGCTTCATGTATGGGCCATGTATTATGAATGAATGTTCCTAGAGATGCTTCTTCACTGAAATTCATCTTGATAAGCCATCAGTCTTGCAAAACGAAGTATAAAGTTCTTGAAGTTGCTTTTGCTACTGCCGTAATGTTATGCGAAGTTGTCTATGAGGCCTCCTTGACATAGAAAATTCAATATCCATAGTCATAATTACTGGTCCACCATAAGGTGATCACCTTAAACCTATTTTCCTTCTCCCCTCTCCTCTTCTCTAGGTCTAGTCCTCTAGGTCACTTAAGGCATCAATTATCTCACAATCTAGCCATCCAAATACTTCGATTTTTGGTCCACAACTGCGCTGGTGTATCCTCAAGAAGCCCTTCAAACTTCATGAGATTCCGACCGTGGGATCTTGAGATATCACAAGCCCTAGCTGGAATACCAATTATTGCCCTTGGTTTCCCTTAGGCTAGAAACCTCATTGGGATCCTTGCATTCCATTTATTGAAAATCCATCCCTTGATCCCTTTCCCCTCCCTAATTAGGTCAAGCATATCATTGATTGCTAAATCCTATGCCCTTGACCTAACCTCGAGTCCACTTGGTCCCATGTGGTCCTATGCACTATCAAGGTTAATTCTTCAAAGATCACTTGGAACCCAAGCTTCCACAAGAATTATAGGGCTTTAGGATCTCCTTTATAAGACACATACTCAAAACCTAACCCTTGAAATTCTCCCTAAGCCCTTCCTTGAGAGCCTTCCATCTTGTCTTCCAAGACAAGCAAGCCACATATTTGAGCCTCTCTTGTGAATAGGCTTCCAGGATCACCCCTCGCCTTATCATTGGTCCATCCATTTCGTGATACTTATCATAACAGGTCTCCTCCCGTCGATGAAAGTCTGTAAAGAGTAGGGAGACTTAATCAAGGTGATAGTGGGCTATCGCTCCATTGTTTCCCTTAGCCTAGTAGTAGCCCTTCAAGGATCACCTTTTAGGACCCCTGCTAGTTTGAACGGTAACAGTAACATCGAGATAAAATTGGGGTGCCCCCTCTCACCGTCCCTCTATGCAAACTCTATTGATGAGCTAGAGCCCTTCCTTCACAAGCATATCTAGGAGGGCGATGGTTGTCTCCTACATAAGATGTTGATCTCCATGCTCTGATTCATTAATGACTTAGCCTTGTTGGCCTCTACTACTAAGGGCTTACAAAGACAGATTGACGCACTGACCGGTTTTTGGGACCTCCGACAATTGACAGTCAAATTGGGTAAAACCAAGGTTTTGATCTTCAATGCATCAAGGTGCTCTCTTATAGTTTACATTTCTACTACTGAGGGATAGAGATTCAGATCACCACAACTTACACTTACTTGGGAGTATAATTCACAGCACGTCATTTTGGTTTGTGGCAAGCCCTCCAGCCTTGGCTTAGTAAAGGGTATGATTCCTTAGCCCTCATTGAGAGACAATGCTTCCACGTGAAGTTTGAAGACATCTTAACTAAGCTCCATCTCATGGAGGTGAATATCAAAATCACAGTTCTCTATGGCTCCAAAATATGGGGATCGAGCTTGTTGTAGACAAACTAGACTACACTAGAGAGAGTAGAAACCTTGCTTCTCAGGCACATCATCCAATGTAACTAAATGGTCCCACAACACATCATTTAGGTAGAGTTTGGCATCCACCCTTCTGGCCTCGAGGTCATTTTCCGCTTAGTTTCCTTCCTCCATAGAGTCTAATCTCTCCCAGACTCTATCACTGGGTGAGAGAGGTGTCCCTACCTTGCACTTTCCTCCTTGGAGGCTCTCGCCTCGGCTCCCCCATGTGAAGTGCAAGGTTGGTCCTCAGAAGCATCTCCACTTCTTTGGACAGTTAGCATCTCCATATAGCACCTTCCACTACTCAAATTCTCACTTGATGTGCCATGCCATCTCTTGTCAACTAAATGGGTATTAAACCAAGCTATCATAGAGGATATCTAAAAATCATACATTCAAGTCACTTGGATCTCACCCTTCATGAGCCTAGGCTCGAAGATGCCATTCTACCTAGAGCACATTTTGGAGTTGCGTGATGGCATGATCATTTCACTTCCTTATACACGTATACATTGGAGGCACTCTCCTAGAATCCCTTTGGGGCAGGCTCCGAGTTGGTTCCCATAAACTCCAAATAGAAAACAATGTTGCAAACATCCCAATTTTATTGCAAAATTGCCATTTTTTGGCCTAGCCGATGTTTGTCGATTTTTATTGATTCCTTGGTGGTATATTGATTTTGTCACTGTTTGTCGATATTTTCTTGATTTTTACGATTTTTAGTGTTCCAGACCTTTGTCGAGTTTATCCCGATGCCGATGTTTGCAACATTGATAGGGACAAATCACCATATGCCACGATTTGATAGGATGTGCTAGGTGTGCCACCTTCAGGAGCTAGAGACAAAGATGCACCTCACTTTTCGTTGTCCCCTATACTATGTGATCAAAGGACGCTATCACTGCCTCTACAGGGAGTTGGGAGGTGCCCTCTCTACTATCTTCTGATACCAAGATCAAAGATGCTTAGCCCTATTCATCAAGGAGATTTTCAGCCACGGATCTCAGTTCCTGCACACCATGCCCCCTGGGATGACTAAATAGATTAGCTCATAATTCCCAATTGATTCATAAAGTCGAAGCAACAATTAATGGGCACAGTTCCAAAAGCACACCAAATAGCGAGATGGTAAGACCTCAACCTTGCCCTCTAGGAGACCACCCAATACCATTGAGATCGGTTTGAAAGTGTTTGTTTGTACATCAAGCCACACCTCCTTATAGCATTAGAGAGGTCAGCTCCAAACAAATCCAGAGTAGAGCACGCCCCACCCATCAACTACCTCCTATATATAGGGAGTAACCACAAATCCATTTGGAGTTTTCTTCTTCTGACCTCAAATGTTAGCATTATCTCTCACTCGTACAGCCTCCTCAAATCATGCAACAAGGCTCCTTCTTGATGGTTTCAGAAGACTTCAACAATGATCCATGGCGCACTTTGCCCGCCTCACCCTCAACCATCAAACTCAAGAGACCTTGACATCATCAACCCCATCATCTGATCTGCTTCTCTCACTCTCTCTCTTGATAGGGCTCTTAAGTTGGGTTCTCCACCTTTCCAATCTTCGAAAAACTCACTTAGTGTTTTGTATCACCATACCTTTCTCAAGGATTTAAACATATTTTTCTGATGTTATACTTATGTAGGTTTCATTCTTTGTTTTATTTTTGACATATTTTAGGAATTGTGCAAGCATTCTGACATTGTATCCAAACTGGTTGTAAACTTCAGTCCCATGGACCTACTTTTGCGGTCATTTGTCAAAAATTAATAAAATTATCTTATCTTATCTTACCTTGAATCTAATGTTGGTTAAAGCGCCCATACCATTGATGCCAAGTGTACTAATGTTTGATGCACTCTTGGCTAGCAATGCATGCTCCTCCCTAATGTGTCGATTGTCAACAAACATAAATACTCCATGATCCTCCACAACAAGAGCAATAGTCTTCTTGGTCTCTTTATCATCTATGTAGCATTTGTGATTGCTAAAGTTGTCATCTAGATGGAGGTAATGCCTCATAATCTGACTAACTGAGAGTTGATTAGACTCCATGCATGGCACATATTACACATTGAGAAAAATCAACATTTTCCCTCCAAATAAAATCTACACATTCCCTATGCCTACCCTGTGAACTCTTGCCCAACATTGAAGATCATTGAATCCTTAGAAGAACAAGTAGTGTACTCCATGAAATAGTCCTGACTCCTGACCATTGGTGAAGCATCACGAGGCACCTAAATCTATGTATCAAGCAAATGACCTAAGTTGATCTGCTAGCCTCATGGACATGAATGCACAGAAGATTGACTCCTCCGTATGCTCTACAACATGAGCCTTTTGCTTAGGCCCTCGCTGGTTGGTTTTCTAATCAGCCAACCCCTTTCTGCCATGCTTCTTCATATGGCCTACCTTACCACAGTAGCGATATTGTGATATTATTTAAACTCTTGGTTGCATCTTCACTACTACTTTGACCTTTCTTCTTTGCCCACTTGCCATTAGCATTGACACTAGCTACGAATGCATGTTCTAAACCCTCTGCCTCATTGTTGCTACTAAATTGTTTCTTCCATCTGTCCTGCTGTAAGAACTTATTGCAAAAACTTGTCAAACTTCAAAGCAACATTTGCAGCAGTGACGTCCAGGGTCTCAATAAGTGCTCTTAAGCAAGTGGTAATCTTTTTAACATGATTACCACCATGTCCTCCACCATCCTTCGACCAATGACCAATAACTATTTTCTGATATCCTTGTTTTTAAGTAAATGCTGCTGCAAAGACATGCTCTCATCCATCACGATCAAAAACAGCATATTATTTAGGAAGAAATATCTGCCCTTGTACAGAGTCTCATGCAACTCTCTCAAATGCTTCCAAATCCCAACTAAACTCTTCCTTGTCTACCTCCAAAAATATTTCATTTGCCATGAACAACTTAAGCAGGATCTTCTCTATCTCATTCATCAAACTGGTCTTGATCTCTACCCAGAGCTTGTGGTTGGGTATCTAGCAGCCAAGTTCCTGTACTTACATATTGCCAACAAACGTTACTTCCACATATTGTAGTTCTTACTAGAGAACCTCCGGTTGCCTTCCAGCATAATGTTGGGTAAAGAGACCATTGGTACAAGTCAAAAATGCAGAAATAGACACTAAAACATAGTACAATGTTGAAAACCTCTGTTCATCCCTACATGAATATGAAATCCTGGAGTAAGAACACCTAGACACTAGCTCTAAACACCTATAGCAGCCACATATCACTTAAAAACAAGCAGATAAATCTGCACAGGAACATGCAGATTTTGATAAATCTGCTCAAAAACGGCAGCAAAACACGCAAATATGCTCAAGAGTGTCAAAGACTCAAGACACACATATTTTGACAGATATGCCCAAAAGCAGCACCAAATCATGCAAATCTGCAAAAAAGGAACCAAAACAGTCAATTTTTCCTTGGATTTGCTGAAAAATACCAAAATAGCAGTGGAAATGTCCAAATCTGCAAATCTGGGCAACAATACAGGCATAAACAACTTATATCTACTTCCAATTCCTCTGTACTGCTAAAAAAACATGAAAGTTTTCATTGAAAACAAGTCATACAGTTCTGTATTGGGTCCATACAGCAAATTCACAGATCAGTACGATGTATGTACTATGTACAGCCAATTTGGAGGTCTGTACAGTCCAATTTAGTTTGGCAACATCAGTGTAGGCATAGGTCCCTTTGGCAGCTCTGATTTATGGCCATGTGGCTCACGTGGAGCTAAATTTCCAGCATTGTACAGTAGTATGGTGGCTCAATCTCGTTGGTCACTGCTGTGGCAGTTGTACGGTGCTCATAAGGTTGTACAGCTGGGTCTGTATCTCTTCAAAGAAAAAGGAAAAAAATCTTTGTGGAATCATGATAGCAATGTTCCCTTAAAAATTATTATTTGCTTCAATCAAATATTAAAACAAATCAATACCTAGTTTTGACAAAACACTTTTGGCTCTTTAACATGTTATGCTAGCAACCCCTTGATATGTCTCTACCAGCAACAGTCCCTAGGTCTTCACGCTCTCCTAGACTCTATGGCTTTACGTAAGCTCTGATACCATATCACAGAAATCGAGCACATAAATAAGCCAAGAAAAACACAAGAGACTTCTCTGTGTTAAATTGCATAAATAAGAAAGCAAAAGCTTTCTTATGAAGGGTTACAAGCTAGTTGGGTCAATCCACTTTATGAATGTGGGATAGACCAAAAAACAAAATAAAGTGAAATAAAGCATAATGCCTATGCCTTTATTAATACCTATGTTTAAATATCTAATTGACCATTATTAATCTAATACTACTCTAACAAGTGCACCTGATAATTATTCATTAATGCAGTTTTGCTTGTGCCCACATTCATTTTCAACTACTTTTTCATGACCAAGTGACATTCACAGATGTAGACAATCAACCAATAGGAATACTACATGGAAAAGTAACAGATGGGCTCAGTATGTCTTTCATAAAATTTGAACACTCATAACCTTGCAATACTGTTTGATCTTCATGGCTCCACTACTCTTTAAGGACATAACTCTGGGTACACAAAAATAAGCCAAACATGCACGGAGAGATAAGACAATAAACTAAATAATATGGCCCTACTCACTAATTAATGACATAGACTTTTGTGCCATTATATATTTACAACCTTGTCCTAGTTAGTAGAACCATAATTATTATTGAATACATCCAAAATGCCATACACTTTATTTTCGAAAATGCACTAGTTGGCCCTTAATTACATCTTATAAAGGTTTACTGGTGTGTAGAAAAAGAACATTGCTAACATGAAAAATGCAGTATCATACCATAAGACATTAGCTTTATAAAGTGCAGTAACTTTGAATGTTTGTTGGAATGGAAATTGCATGTCAATCTGTATAAACATTTCCAATGTCTAATAAAATTTCACTTATTACTTGAAATAGTCAGAAAGTTCACCTTTGGATTGCTCTCCACTTTTATAATAGGAGCTTGAAAAAGATCAAAGGGGTTAGTTGTTTCCCAATTTTGATAAGCTGGAGGGAAATCAGTACTGCAATCAACAATGTAAAAGATTCTTTAAGATTAGTATTCTCCAGTATATTTGTAAGCAACATCTTACACCCCATAAATAACCATGTTATTGGCAAGACAAGTGGATAAATGTACAATTAATAGATATTAACATAAGAGAGCACATGCCATCTTATCTCACATTGATCACATAAACATGCATTAATAATAATATGGTAATTTACAAGATCACTCTATTACGAGGTACTTTGAGGCACCTAGAAGAGAAGGCCCCAGCATGGATGAGCATAAATGACCTTTGACATGGTCAATCTCCCTCCACTTCATTGGCACGGTTGACAAGGTTAGGAGGATTTTATGGGATTTTATGAAGGAATACTCGAGCTTAAGGATCAAAATATCACATTTAAAGCATTAAGTGGATATGGTTGAGGTCAGTTATAATCTAAAGGGGCCCCATATTAAACCAAAATCCTATTTACAAAGATGAATTTAAGCTGCTTGAAGCGTGGCCCCAGCTTTCTGAGCAAAAGGCAAGCATAAGTCACAAGTCAAAAGGTAAATAGATCATTACTGAGACACAACCGCAAGGAAGAGGTCTGCTAGGGCTGAAATAGACCTCTTGAGAGGTGCATTGTCATGTAGGAGCTTGACAAGTGTCATCTAATCGCCATCAACCAAGAAAAGAGGCTCATCAAAGAGGCACCATAATTAGGGTTGAAGATGAGGACAAAAGCTGTAAATACCAGATGAAGAAGGAACAAATGAGGTGTGAGAAGCGTGAAGTAATTCCAAGGTCGGTCTTGAATATCTAGCTGGGGCAAGGCAGGTTAAGAGTTTACTCTATATAACATCCATCATCTTCTTTTCATCTTTCATGGCAGATTTCTGTTGCTGAAGTTGCCATTATACATCTGCTGTAAAGAAAACTTTTAAGGCTATTTTACTCCATATAGAAGGGTTAGGGTTGTGGTTAAGCCTTCCTCTATTGTGTTGGTTATTGATCAAAATATAGCTTTTTTGTTGTTATTCCTACTATCTAAGAGGCTCCTACTATCTTTATTGTTCATGATCACACATATTTATTGCTGATTTGTAAATGTTTGATGAGCTGCATCTTTTAGAAGGGCCCCATCTTTATTTCTGCATATTGATGAAGGCTATTTGTTTAATTAGTGCAAGTTGTTAACAACCTAGTTACGCCTCCATTCACTTTAAATCAAACCCTCTTGAATATTACCCTTCTTCACCCAACTGGGTTGACACTGATCTGTTATTTCACCCATTTATATCAAAGAACATCATAATTTTTCCAAGGGTTTCCCCCTTGTATTGAAGGAAAACTGGGCTAAAACAAGAAGCGATGCTGAGGTGACATTGGGTAACCTCCCTGAGTTCCCCTACGGTTTCTCTTGTTTTCAGAGTTTTATAACTTTAAGTGCAAGTTTGGGAAGTAACACACTCTAAGGCCATCACTAACACAATAATAGAACAACAAAGTCAATCAAAACTACAATAACACAATAATAGAACAACAAAGTCAATCAAAAATACACTTCTTTCAAGACAAATGTTTACATGATGATATTAGTTGCAATGCCTAATGATTTGAATTCTCGAGCATGAAAATTATAGAAAGATTACTAGAAATGTGCAACATTTATGACTTGTTGGCAATCATAACTACAATAAAAATCATGTTCGAAAGCATTATGTTTTCCAGCTACTATTAGAACAAAATTTTCTAAAAATTAAAAAACATGATTAGACAAAAGCCATTATCTATTGAAGAAAGATGCAGAGTTGGTATTTTTAAATCATTGCCAAATCCTAGAAAACCACATGCATGGAATTTAAAATGTACGTATGCCGCTTGTTCCCACCACTTACAGGTCAAGCCAGATCACAAGAACTGATGGATGGGGAAGATATGTCAGTTAAACCATCTTTAGGAGAATAAGAGGAAAGGAACACTTTGTCTTTAGATTTGCCATATATTATGAGATCCATAGACGATATCATTATTTGTTCCGTGATTTGGGAGGCTCTCTTTCCACCACCTTTTGCTATCCATATCAAAGATGTATAGTTTTAAACAAATGTGAGTTGGTTACTCAGAGATGAGAGACCTTGTGAGTCCTTCTCCAGACCCTGCACTAGAAGGCTCATTGAATTTTTTCCAAGTTGAGACCTTGTGAGTCCTTCTCCAGACCCTGCACTAGAAGGCTCATTGACTTTTTTCCAAGTTGAGACCTTGTGAGTCCTTCTCCAGACCCTGCACTAGAAGGCTCATTTACTTTTTTCCAAGTTATCTCAAGGATTGGTGGTGCTAGGTCACAAGGTCAGTCATCTTCCTTGTGTGGCGCTTGTTGACCTTGCCGTCTACACCTACCTACAAGTTAGTGAGAAAAGCCTTCAACCCCACAAGGTGTGGTTGGTGGCAGGGAACTCAGAGAAGAGGCTATCACACTAATCCTGACTCTCTCCGTTTGAGCTATCTCCTAGGTCAGCTAAGGGGGGTGGTCCCTAATGAAAAGTTAAGTTAAAAAGATGTGAGTTTCTAGGAGAATTGTTAGAGTTAAACAGATTATTTCACTAAGATTTATATGCAAAAACTAATATGAGTAATAACCACCAATACATAAGATAAGCATGCAATACATAAACAACCAGTGCCTTCAAAGTATTGCTCTTTAAGAAATGAAATTGTATTTGCTTAAAATGAAGTGAAAATGCTTTCAAATGGAAAGCCAAAATAATCCTGAAAAGTGAAACAATAAATTGTTAGCACAAGATATTATAAATGCTTTGAAAATAAATAAGTTTACAAATCAAAGCATGGAAACTATCTTGCTCAAAATGATACAAAAATAACTCAAATGTTAGACCAAGATGACAACATGCAATTAAGTTTGGAACCCAAAATAATAGTACTTGAAAGTGAAATCAACCATTCATAACAATAATTAAACCACAAGATGAGTCAATTTCCAAGTAGAAGAAAAATTAAACTTGTTGCAAAATTAAAAGGAATTACAATGCTTGCATCCAAAGTGCCTCTTGAAATAAGATTTGCATGTGAGACTTTAAACCATCAAGATAGCAAGAAATTTAAGAACTTTGCAAACAAAGCAAATGTGATGGAATGAGTTCTTGGTTTATCTTATTAATTAGTGCTAAGGCAAAGTTACAACTGAACTCTAGTCCTCAGACCTCATCCTCGCCCAAATGTTTGGATCTCACAATGAGGAGTCAATAGAGGTAGAGGGTCCCTAAAAGTCTATTCAACCAACTTACGTTGGAGGTAAGTTTTAGTGATGCTTGGGGCATGTAAATAAATTAACCAAACAATGAGAATTAACTTCTACTTGAAATGGATTTGCTTGACATGAAATAAAATGTTACTTTTTGGAGAAAATTTGTCCAAATACTTGATGCATGTAAAATGTGCTTAATGGTAAAGTATAAGTGAACTTAGAACTATCTTCAAGCCAAAAAAGATCAAGTAAAAAGTGTTTGCATGCAAAAAATTTGAACTTGTTATGGATTTAAAACATGTAGTAAGCTAAAATAAAGTGCATGCAAAATGAATGTGATGCATGTTGTGTTAATTTCTCAATTAGATGATATGCATGCAAAATGAAATAAACCAACAAAGTCAAACTGCCAAGCCTCTCCAAAAGGTGGAGAGATAGGGATACCAATGGGTAAAACCCATGCTCCCAAAATCAGAAATTTTATTAGTTGTTACAAGAAGGAAAAGACAATGAAGTATTTTCTTAAATCCAAGGAAAGTCTTAACAAATTAGAATCAAACCATAGACTTTTCCTCACTGAAGATTTCTGCAATTTGAGGCCCACAAAGGCTCAACAAAATGCAGATTTTCCGAAGAAGAAGAAAAGATAAGCCTCCTCTATGTGCACGGCCAGGAGAGAAAAATAGATGGCCAAAATGAACTCGGCCTTTCTCAAGAAGATCACGACCTTATCCAAGATGAATCTGGCCTAAATGTGGAAGTAATCAGTAAATCTGAGCCCCAAGGTCCTACATGCACACTTGTAAGTAATTTTCCGATGATGAATCCCACAAGTAGCTGCAAGAGAACAGGTTAAAAAAAACCTACAACAACAAATGTTAGCTCAAGATAACTACAAAGTATGTTAACAAAATAATCTACAAGAGGCTAGGCCAAAGAGTATGAGCAAGCTCTCTTCTTTGACTAGCCATGATTTAGCTCTTTGAAATAGCCAGATATTGATAAATGAAGTACAATACATAAACAAACAAACAAACAAAAAGAATTCAGGTTTGATATTTTGATGCAAGAAATGAAAGCTTTAAGAAACTTGAAAGAATCCCTGCAAGACACAAATAAGATATAGATGAGACTTTGGAATTCAAAACATGCAGGTTTTCCTTGAATATTTTTCAAGAATGGGTTTGTTGACCCTACCGCCTACACCTACCTACAAGTCAGTGAGAAAAGCCTTCAACCCCACAAGGTGTGGTTGGTGGCAGGGAACTCAGAGAAGGGGCTGTCACACTAATCCCGACTCTTTCCGTTTGAGCTATCTCCTAGGTTAGCTAAAGGGGGTGGTCCCTAATGAAAAGTTAAGTTAAAAGATGTGAGTTTCTGGGAGAGTGTTACAGTGAAAATAGATTACTTTTAAGGATTTATGAGCAAATATGAAGTGAGCAACTTGAAATAACAATGCCAATCATTAATATGATTAAGAAAAAGCCATACAACCAGTGCCTTATAAGGAATTTGCTCAACAATTTAAAGATATATTTGCTCAAAGTAAAATGCAATGCTCTCAAAAGAGAAAACAAAGTAACACCTGAATGTAAATAAGAATATGTTAGCACAAGATATGTAAGATACAAAATGCTTTTGAGATAATCAACTTTATAAATCAAAACATGTGAAACATATCTTGCCAAAACCCAAAAATTAGTAGTTAACTTGGAAATGTAAAAGAAAGGAAGTGTTAAACCAAGACATCAATATGCAATTACACTTGAAACATGGAAAGAAAACACTTGTTTGAAATGATTACAATACTTGCTTTTGGAATAGACTTTGCATATGAAAACTCAAACCATCAACAAGCAAAGTAAATGTAATGGAAAGTGCTCTTGGTTAATTTTATTAATTAGCTCTACAACAAGATTACAATTTAACTCTTCAATCTTCAGACCTCACCCTCGCCCAATGATATGGATCTCACAGTGAAGAGTCAATAGAGGAGTAGAGAATCCCTAAGATGTCTACTTCAACCAACTTATGTTGGAGGTAAAATTTTAATAAAGCTTGGGGCCTTCCTACAAATAAATGCCTAGATAAAATGCAAATTGTGTTAATTTCCCAAATTAAAATAATGATACATGCAAATGCTTCAAAGAGATTGATTTGCAATGGTTGAAAATGAAATAGTGTTCAACATAAGTTGCAATTATAACTTCAATTAGAAGAATACAATTAACTTACAAGTGTTGCATGTGTTTCATCAATGAATTAAAATGATACAAGTAATTTGCTTGAAAGTAAAATTTGTTTCAAATAGACAATGACAATAAATTGCTCCAATTTCAAGATAACAATGTAGCATCAAATTGAAGTATGTATTCAAGTGCTCATGAAACAATTTACCAAGGTAAATGGAAACGAATCAAAGTTTGTTAAAAATATAAAATGCTTGCATGTAAATGATGAACTGCCCAAAGTAAAGTGTAAGCTTGTAGCTCCAAGCAACAATGAGAAAGAAAATGCAAAGCTCAAATAAAATTGTAACAAACTTTAACTTAATGAAATGTGATAGTGAGGTTGTGTTAATTCCCAATTAAAGCATGCCTGTAAGTGAATGAAGTATGAAAGCTTAAACCATGCAAATGTCAATCCATCTAAGAGTAGCCTCCCTCTAAATGGGGAGATAGAATACCATGAAAGAAATCCCAAGCTCCCATAAGCAAATTAGATCTTTTATTAATATTACAATGAAAAGAGGGCACTTCAAAGTTCTCAACTATACTTCAAGGAGAGTTCTCACGATAATTGTTTGAAACTTGGAAACTAGACCTCCTTTCTTGAAGTGAACAAAACTTATGCAAGGGAAACAAGGTGTGAATTTCCTCCAAATGCCCACAGCTTAAAGAGGAAAATGGACAGCCCTCTAGTGAACTCAACTTGGCCAAAATAAGCCTCAAAAGGGCTTACGACATCCTTGGAAATCGAACCCCCAACACTTGCCAAAGGTCCTACAAACACTTGTTAGATGTTGCAGAAGTTGCTCTTCAAAATCTGCCACACAAGAGTTAGCAAACAATGGTTGCGAAATAAGTTAAGTATTAATGGAAAAACCAACAAGATAAAATGTATATGTACAATAATAATTTGCAAACGGTTAAGCTAAAGAGTGAGAGTAAACTCTCATCTTTGCATAGCCATCTTCAAGCTCTTAGATAGCAAATGAAAGAAATGAAGTACAATGTTTTTTAAAAGAGATTTAAATTTAAAAGTTTGCGGCTTGTGTACAAGCTATGTGCCGAAATCCCTGCAAAACCACTTTGTAAGATAAAACTATGAAGGTTCAAAGAACAAATGAGAGCTCCTTTAAGAATGTATCAAGAGTGGGTTGGTCTCTCCAAAGACTTCCCCTCACACTTGATTCTATAATCACAACAAGATATTCCCTCTACAAAACTTCAATCAAGAATTAGTTCTATATAGATTTAGCAATAAACAATGATTAAAAACTCTAGAGATTTATTTAAAACCAACTAGAGCATTCTATACCTAAAACATACTTCTAAATCAAATGTCAATGCAAGATAGCTCTACATTAACAAATCTACAAGAGCATATGGAAGCAAATTAGATCAAAGCATGAGTAAAAGGAATTATACCAATGTTCAACAATTCATCACTCAAAAATGAGGAACACCTCATGAATGAAACCCAAAGTCTTTATTGATATTTCTGAAAGTGTTCAAGGCAGCAGCGTTTCCGCAAGCACAATAGCTAGTAACAATCTTATACAATGTGAGAGCTCATGGCTCTATTATATAGAGAGTTGGGAGCAAATCCCAATGAAGAATGATAATGACAAATGGCATTGGAGCCAATCCCAATGTAGAAGTGATTAAACAAGTGGTATGAAGTGACAATCGCAAAGATAAATTCGAATTTGTTGAATGGAGCTCCAATGCCAAGTGTAAAAATCGAATTCTGACAAGTGGGCATCATTTTCTTCTTCCCTTATGTGTCAAATTCGAATTTTATGGTGGAATGACAAGTGTCTATGGGTGGTAACCCATGTGGGGGCATTTTCCCACAAACATCTCCACCAAATATTCTCCCAAATCCTCCCAAATGTGCATTAACTTCACAAATTCGAATTTCCAAGCAGCTTTTTCATTTAATGCCAGAAATTCGATTTTATTTGAGCACATGTCCTTTCCTTGATTTTAGGAGTCCACATCACCTTGGGACTTAGCTTTAACTCCCCCATAATTTTCCACTTCAATTAAACAACATTTAGCATGTGTGGATATTTATTTTTCTTCATTTATTTAATTTCTAGCTTAATTAATTACTAGATTTCCCACTAAATTTAAGAAAAGTGGGTTTTTAAGGTCCAAAATGCATTATTAACCCCCCAAAGTGTGTTATAGTAGAAAGTTGACGGTGAAAGGTGTAATTTTGATTACTCATACCCCATACAACTTTTCTATACTACACTTATAACAATTTAAATACAATTTTATTTGCAATTTGAAATCTAAAAAATTAAAAAATGACTACCTAGACCTAACCAAATTCCACGAAATTTTGTGTATGATCTAGTATGGTAATATACATTGACTCTAGACAATAAGATGTGTCAGGGGCTCAACCTTCAAGCTGTCACCCCGGCTTTGGGGTAAAACGTAAGTGAAAAAACTTAGAAAATTACCCGCCTCTGAAAAAGAATGGATAATTAACCAGATAAAAAAACAATCCAAGGTGTACTCGTTTGCTGATCAAGTCCCAACATCCTAGGCCTGTTACAGACTCAAAACTCATCATTACTAGTATCACTTATTACAATTCCCCGTAGGATGTGGAATCTGGGTACAAGAAAGATGATGAGAAGATAGAAGTAGAGTTAAGAAACTCTGTTGAGTGACGATATCTGATGGTACAAGTGTCCTCTGGATCATCCTTGGGCATGGAGTCTTCATGTAATCATCGGTTGTCACTCCAGTGGTCAACAGGGTTGATTCCTTCGAGAATTTCCCCTCACGCTTGAAAAGCTTGACCAAATAACGATTCATCTATGAAGCTTCACCACAAATCATTAAATCGATATGAAATGAAATAAGTGCAGTGGAAAGAATTCCTAGAGATACATTTATTATCCACTAGAAAAAAATATTTCCTAAAGCAAATAATTAATTATTATGCTAATGTGAGATAGTTGCAAACTAACATAACTTGAAACATGCATGAAAGAAATAATGACCTGAGGAAATAAATAGAAGCATAACAACAAGTTAAGAATTTACCACACATGCAAGGAGAAGAACACCATCACGCTCTACCCCAAAGGCTGTTGTATTATATTGCAAGTAGTGAATACAATCCCACTGAGTCTCCTTATGCACAATAGCTTGTATTACATGATACAATATGAGAGCCCATGGCTCCATTATATAGAGAGTTGGGAGCAAATCTCAATGAAGAATGACAATGACAAATGACATTGGAGTCAATCCCAATGTAGAAGTGATTAAACAAGTCACATGAGGGGACAATCCCAAAAAGAAATTCAAATTTGTTGGAAAGCGTTCCAATGCCAAGTGTAAAAATCGAATTTTGGCAAGTGGACATCATTTTCTTCTTCTCTTATGTGCCAAATTCGAAATTTATGATAGAATGACAAGTGTATATGGGTGGTAATCCATGTGGGGACAATTTACCACAAAAATCTCCACCAAATATTTTCCCAAATCCTCCCAAATGTGCATTAACTTCACAAATTCGAATTTCCATGTAAACAGCTTTCTATTTTAATGCTAGAAATTCGATTTTATTTGAACACATATCATTTCCTTGATTTTAGGAGTCCACATCACCTTGGGACTTCATTTTAATTCCCCCATAATTTTCCACCTAATTTCCACAACATTTAACATTTGTGGATATATGTTTTTTCCCATTTATTTAATTTATGGCTTAATTAGTTGCTTGATTTCCCACTAAACTTAGAAAAAATGGGTTTTGAAGGTCCAAAACACATTATTAACCCCTCAAAGTGTATCATAGTAGAAATTTGAGAGTGAGAGATGTAATTTTGATTACCCATACCCCATACAACTTCTCTAGACCACACTTATTACAATATAAATACAATTTTATTTGCAACTTTTGACCTGCGGGGAAATCTAAAAAATTAAAAAATGACTACCTAGACCTAAGCAAATTCCACGGAATTTTTTGTGTGATCTAGTATGGTAATATACACCGACTCTAGACACTAAGATGTGTTAGGAGTTCAACCTTCAAACTGTCACCCCGGCTTTGGGGTAAAAAGTGAGTGAAAAAACTCGGAAAATTATCCGCCTCTAAAAAATAAGGGATAATTAACCAAATAAAAAAACACTCCAAAGTGTACTTGTTTGCTAATCGAGTCACAGCATCCTAGGTTTGTTACAGACTCAAAAAACTCATCATTACTAGTATCACTTATTACAATTCCCCGCAGTGTGTGGAATCTGGGTACAAGAAAAAAGATAGAAGTGGAGTTAAAAAACTATGTTGATTGATGATATATGATGGTACAACTGTCTTCTGGATCATCCTTGGGCATGGAGTCTTCATACAATCATCAGGTGCCACTTGAGTGGTCAACAACGCTACACCACCACCCAAATTAAGTAGCTAAACACCCATTACTATATTTTTCTCTTTGGTGTCAAATACTAGGAGAGATTCCACAAACCACTCTCAAGCTCTTCCTAAGATCACCCACATAAGTCCTCTCATCCCCAAGCACTCCCCATGGGGCATTATCAAGTTTTGTATTGGTTCCTTCATAGTGATAGATAATGATAGAGACATTTATACTCCCTCTTATATTTCCACCTCTATCTCTATCTCTAATGTTGAGTAATTTTTTCTTATTTCTAGGGATCACCTTTTCAATTCACCCTTTCTGATGTACTTATTTTATTCTTTTAGTACATCCATTCAAGTATTTTCATCTTTTAGTATTCAAGAACAATCTTCGTACTCTCATACTTCAACGTTGGATAGTTCTATATTCTAGTCTCGTTGACCTATTGTTTGGTTGTTTGTGGACATCAATAAAATTATATTATCTTATGTATAGTACTTGATAGTCTTGCTTTTGTTCAATCGAGGCAAGTAGATTTCAACCATGACCAAGCCCATTTCTCACCCTAGTTGGAGTTGCCCACCCTTCCAACTAAGTTAAGTCTATTTTTTGACCTATTTTCCCATCAATTTGGTAAGTTGCTTATTCCATATGGTTGTTTGAATTCTCTTCCAGCAATCCTCAGGTGTGTGTGGTGGTGAATCTCATGTGCAAGCTTCCTCCTTTTATACATATATGCACAAATGATGGTGTTTGTCAATAGAATATTCACTACCTAAATCTTCAAATGCCTATTTTTCATGTCAAGCTCGAGATCACCTTATTAGAGATTGTCCTCTAATAAGGTTAGCAATTCAACCCCTACACCTTCCAATGGCCTCAAAATTGATGGCACCTACGTTGGCTTTGATTCAGGTCTTAGGGGTGGTTATGTTTCAAGACAAAAAGGTCCTTTAATTGGTGGTGCCAGTGCTAGTGGTTCTAGATCTAGTGGTGCCAGTGCTAGTGGTTCTAGATCTAGTGGTGCTAGTGTTGGTGTGAGGAATGGTTCAGGTCTTGTTGATATAGGTTCAACTGGCTCAAAAACTAGAGGTTTAGGCTTAAATGTCTCAAGCTTTAAAAGATCAGGTTCTAGGGATGTTTTATCAAACATTGCTAGTTGTGGTGGTTCTAATCAAGGTCCGAGAAGCCCTACAAAGAAACTTTAGGGTAGTTTGTCTCTTGGAAATGGGTTTGCCTAGGGTACCTCAAAACCCTAGATTAATGGTTACAAATGGCGTTGCTTCTTCTAAGCCGATTGGCATGGATATTTGGTGTACCTAGTAGGTCAAGACAAACAAGCAGAAGGCAGCCTCCTCTCCAATTCAACTGGATTGGCTTATTGGGGATGTTAGCCCCCAACCACAAACTAAGCCTAACAAGGATACAATGGTCCATTCATCTAGTTTGGATGGTTTTGAGATGGAAAATTGGTTTAGAAGTTTAGGCTTTCATCTCCCCTTGTAAAGAAGTTTTCATAATTGTCTTAGAATGTTTGTGGAATGATGGTTCCCAATAGCAAGATGTATGTGCATAATGTGTTGCAGCCTGTCTAATCAAATGTGGTCTTCTTACAAGAGGTTAAGTCTAATGGTTTTAAGCTTGGTGACAAAATAAACTATTGTTGGAATAGTCCTTTTTGGACTTCAAAGTACTGTCAAGGGAGAGGAAGTGTGGTGATTTCTCTCTCTTCCTATTTGTATAGTTTTGCATTTTCCTCTAGTTCATACTTGAATGACAAGTGTGTATGGGACATTCTTTTTGATTCAAGATCAAGTAGTTTGTTTCCATGCAATTTATTCTCCTAATCTCAGCTTAGAGCAATGTAGGCTTTGGGATTGAATGGTTTCCTCTTATCCTATTATGGAGTGGACTGTTAGGAGGGATTCCAATATGGTGGAATAGGTGGGGTATAGATGGGGGGTGGGGTGCAAGGTTAGTGGTCAATTGTTCAAAGAAGCATGCTTTGAGTCGCTCCAAAGATAATCTTCAAATTTTTTTACCCCGATTGAAATCAAAAGGGGTTAGATTATGGTGATTGGCATACCTGCTCTAACTATCATCAAAGACAGGATATCATGCAAGATCAACTAGATTAGTTGAATGGACCACAAGAGTGAATTTTGTTTGGTCGGCTTTGTCCAGTTGATGTGCCTTTATATGTGGCTAGTTTGAATCATTCAGTGATCCAAACTATGATTTCCTTCGAATAATCTATCGATTCACCTTCTTCTTCAATATTCAAGTTGAATGTCTCTCATTTAAAGTCGGAGAACTTCCTAACCCTTGTCTAGAGACCGAAATCTTTCACCTCAACCAATTAGGACTAGGGGAAGATTATTTGGTGGGAGGTTGTAGCGCATTGTACTATTAAGTTCATCAAAGTTTGGCACACGATGGTAGTTAGAATGTGATACAAGGATTTTTGGTTGGCAATGTCTTAAGGAGTTTCACACCTTTTTCTATGAGGATCTCTACAATATGACTCTTCAAGAGCAGGCTACGAAGTTGGAGATGAAAATTCAACTAAATAAGAATTATTTAGCCAAGGGTGCTCGGGTTCACACCCATCTTTAGTGGATGTTTTATTTTGACTTTCTCAAATGGAAAGTCACAACAGAACAGGTGTTTAGGTTGTGCCATGCTAATTACTCTCTTGTTGAGGATCCTACTAAGACACATGTTTAGCTCCCATTTCCGAAAAAAATATCCTTCTGCTTTGACAAATGGGGTGGTAGATGTTAAGATTTCTTGTAGTGATAGGAACAAGTTAGATATGTATTTTTCCAAGGAAAACCTCTTTGTTGCATTGTATTTAATGTAGAATGGTAAATCTCTAGGCATGGATGGGATGCCTTGTGAATTTTACAAGGCCATGTGGTATACTATTGGAGATGACTTTTGTTATTTGGCATCCTAAGTTTTTGCTTCTAGTCAGGTATCTAAGTTTCTCAACCAAGGACTAATCAAGATTATCCCAAAGAATTCAACCTTGGATTCCCTTGGCGGCTAATAACCTATCACTTTGCTCACGGTTGCTTATAGAATTATGGCCAAGGATTTCATATTACAAATCTGCTTGGTGGCAAAGTATGTCTTTCATCAAGAACTGATTGGATTTGCCAAGGGAGATTCATTCTTGACATTATGGTTTCTACATGAGAGGCTATGGAGTGACCAAGGGAGACTAATTGAGTTGATTGATCTTTTATTTTTGAGATGTCAATTGTGTGAGGTTTAGCCCTCAGTGTATTGACATGGTGAACACTTTGTTCGCCAATGCTTCAACTTTTGCTTCAATGAATATGGCCTTGGCTCCTCAAATTTATTTGAATTGTTATATTCCCAGGGATGTCTTTTGGCCCCTTATTTATATGTCTTTACTACAGACACTTTGGATTATTTGTTGGAGGCCACTCGTATTTCTAGTTAGATTCATGTTATTCTTCTCCCAAATGCTTCCAATATAGTTGATAACCACTTTGTTAATGACTCTCTTCTCTCGATCAAAGCAAAAAAGATATATATTTATGTGGCCCTTGCTTGTCTAGACACACTTTGCTCTACATTAGCTGCCATAGCCAATGCCTCTAAAACCGACTTTTGGTTAGTAGGTTTGATTGCCCCCACCAGATTGGATCTTTGTTGCTTGGTTTTATATTTGACCTGGGGTTATTACACAATATTTGGGGATTCCCTTTCAGGTTGGGTTATTGCCAGTGGCTATGTCATATTGGTGTTTTCCCAACAAGGCTTAGTTTCAACGACTTGAGGAAATTTTGAGAGCTTATATATGGTCTAATTATGGTGGAGATCAAGGCTTGCCTTCTATACTATCGGATGTTTGCACCATGCCCAAGGACAAGAGGTGGACTCAGTTTGGTTGATATGGCCACAAAGGGGAGTATTCTAGTAGCCAAGTGGGTGAGAGTGACTTGAGGGTTAAGCTCCTTGGTAGATCTTGTTTAAGCATCAAGTGCTTTCAGCGCAGCATTCAAGTACAGTTCAAGGCCATTCAAACTTTGCAAAATCATTCCATCTCTTTATCTCTTTTAGGCGTCTGGCCCTCTCATTTTTCAAAGCATCTAGGCCACATGGAAGGTGGTTGTTAATTTGGTTCACTGGTAGGGGAAGAGATGCAAGTTTGGTTGGGATTTAGCATTCCACCCCATTTGGAGTTGCAAGGTTCAGGATTAATGTGTGGCAAAGCTACCCCATTTTTTGTATCATAGATTGAATAGGAAGGCCATCTTTCTTTGCAATGACATGTGGGGTTCGATCACTAGTTCTTGGAAGGAGTCACATGCTCTCGCTCAAGAGTATAGTCTCCTTGCCTTTGATCTCCTTTCAATTATGGAGTTACCAAGATTTATCTTAGAAACCAAGTTGTATAAATTGAACATTGGAATGCATGAACCTTTATGGAGATATTGGAGTTATTTTGTTTATCCACTTCAATAGTATGACCCTCTCTCATTCTGTATATTTCAAACTTCATCAGAGGCATCAATTAGCCTATGACATCCCTTGTGGGTTAATGCACCTTGTAAACATTGTAAAGAATTGCTTCTAATTATGTAGCCATAAATTAAAAATATTTGAGAGAAAAGGACATGGATTCCATTGCTTGAGGAGGGAGATTGCTTGAGGAATTGGTTATTTTAATATCAAGCATGGGCTGACAGAGTGGTTTTAATGGGTTGGATTATGCCATTAATAGGGAGTTGGACAAGAGGACAAGGGCAATGCTTCCTTGGAGAAAAATGCAATTCAAGAAAGCACAAAAATAAAAGACAAGTATGAGTTGTGTAGTCTAGGAGGGGTCGGTCCACGTAGACCACCCAAAGGAATAGAACCACTATGGTCAAGTTGAAGGATGTGCAACAAAACGTGCATGCCCACACGCAACCAAGAATATGGCTGCAGCACGTTAGCAAAAGACCAGGGAGAGAATTCAATTATTCCATTAAGGATGGCCCAGAGTCAGCTAAGAGGGAGAAAGACAAAGGAATGACAGCAGTGGCTTGTCTAAGGTTGAAGAAAACCACCATGTGTGGCTTGCCTTAGGACTGATGAAACCACTAGGAAGTTTGTGGATTGTTGAAGCTACTGCCCAGGAGACAGAGATATTAGGTACTTGGGGTGGCTAAGGAAACACCAAGAGTGGCCCTGGGCTGGGAACATTGGTGCTTGCACTCTCTAAGGAAATACATTAAAAGGGTGATCTTTGTGTTCCCATGGTAGTTTATCCAGCTGAGGAACCCTCCCATATTGAGCTCTTCTCCTCTTGAAAATAAGTAGTGGCTCACTTAACGGCAGATGAAACCACCAAGAGTGCCTTGCCTTAGGTCTAAGGAATAACACTAGGAAGCTTGTGGTCTGAACTTTGAAGAACCTATTGATTCATTAGTAGCTTGCCACTGAAGAACCTTCCCATGTTATAATAAGATTTCTCTCCTGATTTAGAGATGTGATCCTCTATGAAACAAGGGACCTGTGATGAAAGTTGATTGAGTTAAAGTTACTGACACTACACAGTGATTTGCAATGAGCCCCAGAAATGGGTAATTATATGGGCTCATTCAGCCTCCTAATTCGACTTAATCCACCATTCTCATTAGTTTATTGCATGTTTTTTATTATATTTATGCTAATAGAGTGAATTGGGTTAGTCATTATGCCAAAAAGTCTAATGTGTGCTTTATGCAGATATTTGGTCAATTTTGAGACAAAATCAAAAGTTTAATGAGCACTTGGCAGCCAAATTCGTGGAAGAACAAGGGAAAGGATTTGTAGGAAGGTGTCCCCTTCATTTATGAGCCCCTACCTCGAATTCTTCATCAAAAACTTGGAGCACAAAGGGCAGCCAAGCAAGTCAAGAAGGACTACTGTTAACTGCAAGTTTTGGCAGTCGAGTTCCTAAAGTTTAGGAGGACTGTTGGGATCCTCAATTTGTATAAATAAGAAGGCTTAGGGCCTCAGTCAGATGTTAGTCACATTGTAGTTAGATTTTAGTCAGTAGGTTAGTCATTTTGTTAGTCTATTTTCGCACTTTAGTGCAGCTCTGTATCAGCACATTTTCGAGCTTTTTCTTATAGACAGTTTTTGAGATGTAACTATTATTCTTTTATCAATAAAAATGAATCCAGCTTTGCACCAGCTCTAATCTTTCTTAGGAGGCTGTAGCTCTTGGGGTTGGGCCCAACCCAAGTGCCAGTACCTCCTTTGTGTACTTTTATGTGTCTTTGCTGCATTCATAGAATAAATTCTGTTATTTAGGTTAAGATCTTACTTTGCTACTTAGGTTGTTTTTTATGGTTAAAGTAGCTTTTCATGCTTCAGGTTGATTTGACAATTTGGTAAAGGAAAAGATCTGAAAAAAGGCCATCAAGCAATCCTTGATCTCATCTCTCCCTCCTTGGGACCGTGAGCTGAGACCAAGGCATACTTGCTGCCACAAAAACATTGTTTTTGCCTTTCCATGCAATTGTTAGTGTTAGATTTTTAGTTGGAAAAGTTGATACCAGTTGTACTTGCATGTTTAGATCTGTTCTTGCTTAGTTTCCATAAGTTATCTTGCATGATTTCCTGCCAATAAACTTCTATTCAACATGTTTTTGGTTTTTAAGTCAAATTAGGTCAAAATAGCTAGATCTTTGGTTTTCCTAGTCTTTGTTTGATCAATTTTGGAAAATAGTGTGCAGAACACCTATGATACCTCCCTGCCTACCCTTCCTCCATCATACAACCTACCGCAACCCCTAATCCAATATTCCTTCCCTTCATTTGCCACACTTTCCCATTTTGCCCTAATTCCTACATTCTTGTGCAACATCGCTCCTTCCATTCTTGAACGAATCCAACCACCAGGTCCTAGAACCCTTTTCATCCTCATCCATCCTCCATTTCCACTTTCCCACCGTTTTTCCACCATCAACCCTCCAAAATCCTCTTTCGGATCTTCCTGTAGAACATCCTGTAGAACCCCTGCAGACTTCCTGTAGAAGTTCACGTGAGCAGTTTTTCGAGATCTGAACACTGTGAAACTCTCTGGAAGGGTGCTAGGGACCCCTTAGGCCCTCTTCTCACCTTCCCAACCTCTTGCAAGTGCCTACTCCATTTCCTTTCGCCAATCAACCTCTGCATAGTCAAAAATAGTTAAAGCACATGCATAATAATTCTGAAAGATTATTCAAAAATACAAAAAGATGCTTCTTCCATATTTTACTTCAGAAGTAGCTTAGTCACATGCATTTTACCTTTCCATGAGTCAATGGCATCCATTTCCACCGCTTTCATCTCTTTCCTTGTGCCAGTAGGGTTAGTCAGTAAAAGTAGGGTTTGCTAGGGTTTGCATTTCCTTTCAACTTTTAGCTTCTTTCTGCAAGTAGACTAGCCTCTTTTGAGTTAGCTTTCATCCATCACAGTTAAAAGCTTCTTCTAAGAGCTCATAGAAGTTGGCTTAAGCTCCTAGCGAACTTGTGCCAGTTGATCAAGTGACAGCCGCGGCAAGAGCTAGTATTTGTGCATATAGCACCATCACTGCCAAGTTTGTTACGAACAACCTGGTTGATAAAAGTAAAGAAAAGAGTCCCAGGAGTTGTAGCATCATTGTTGCAATACTGGAGCTCACCATCTTTTTGGCGCCGTTGCCGGGGAAGCGTCAGAGTATTGGTGATTGTTGTTTTTCTTCTATTTTCTACTACAAACTTCTGCTAAGTAGTTTATTTCAGCAAGAGTAGAGTAGTTGTTTCATTTCCATTCTGCAATTTCATTTCCGCAAAAGTAGATTAGACATTTCCTGCTTTCATTTCATTTCAGCAAACGTAGATTAGATATTTACCACTTTCATAGATTAACATTTCAATTCCGCAATTTCAATTCTGCAAGCATAGATTAGCATTTCAATTCCGCAATTTCAATTCTGCAAGCGTAGATTAACATTTCAATACCACAATTTCAATTCTGCAAGCATAGATTAGCATTTCAATTCTGCAATTTCCATTCTGCAAGCGTAGCTTAGCATTTCATTTCTGCAATTTCATTTCAGCAACATAGATTAATTATTTCCTGCTTTCATTTCAATTCCGCATTTTCATTTCAACAAGATAGATTTTAGTTAGTTGCAGTTCAATCTACTTCAGTTTTACAGGTACAAACAAAACAAACAAAACAAAACAAACAAAACAAAACAAAAAACAAAAAACAAAAACAAAAATCAACCAAAAATATTTCATTTCATGCCTTGTAGGAGTAGAGATAAGTCAAAATCAGAGATCGAGAGAGCTCCCTCATGGTTACCATCAAAATCAGAGATCGAGAGAGCTCCCTCATGGTTACCATCAAATCTTCCATGTAGTCAAGAGAAAAATCAGCAAAAAGAAGATGTGAAGGTCATGATAGAAGGTGACATGAAGAATGATCCAGATCAGCAAAAGGACCAAGGATATCAGAGCTATATTGAGATATGGTTCCAGACAGTCACTAAGTTGCAGCAGTACTCTCTTCCTCAGCTACGTTTAATCCCTTCAAAGTCAAATCATTTGGTCTCTGAAATCCAGATACCTTTCAAAGCATGCATTTCAAACCTCCACATCATTTTGTCTATCATCTCGATGTGCACATGGCTCCATTGAAAGTATTCTTATACTTGAAAATGATTTTGTTTTTCAAGTAGGGTAGGGTAGGAAACAAGAAAAAATGAAAAAATGAAAATAAGAGGTAAATAAAAATCTAAGGTGAAAACCTCGGAGGCGCCTCAAATTGGCTCATTGATTGAAAACCTCCATAAGGCAGTGAATAGGTTAGAAAGAAGAGAAAAGAAAAAGGGCAGGCAATTAGGGTGAAAACCTCCATGAGAAACGTTAGTTGTTTTCAAAAAAAAGAGAAAAAGAAAGAAGAAAAGAGAAAAAGAAAAATAAACCTAATTTCTGGTGAATAAATTGCAGGTTGCAGGAAGGACATTGCAGGTTAGGAGGATCACACAAGACAAAGACAGAGGTCAGCACCAGGCTGCAAGTATCCCTCACAATCCATTCCTCCATGACCACTACCCTTTCCTAAAATTTGGTTTCATTTGGGCTAAGATTTCACCCTCTACAGGAAGTTTTGTGTCTTCTACAAAAAGATCCTGTAGAACCTATAGACAAGCCAAAATCGATCTCAGAAGAGGACCCGAAGGTTGAGAATTTGTCTATGAGGCTTCTAAACATCCCTGTTTCCATCCCTCACCCTTCCACATCATTTTTCCACCTCATTGTGCTTCTTTTCTGAAAACTGTGTTTTCTACAAGAAGTACCTATAAAAATTACATAAAGCTAGAAATTTATTTTTAAAAGCAGTTTAGCGAACATGGAAACTTCATAAAGGGTTCATAAATTCTCCTACAATCTTCAAACCTCTTTCCCATCAATTCCAAGTCTGCATTATAGCCCAAGCTCATTTTTTCTTACTGTGCAAAAAACTGCAGAATGCTTTGAAACAAAAATACATAGAGCAGAAATTTGTTTTTTCCCTAACTTGAAAACTGTGCATCCATTTAAAAAATTGTTTTATGAGGAGTTGTATAGGGATGATGGCAACATGCCCAAGCAATTTCAGCCAATTCTAGTGCACGGTTTTAGCCTCCATCACCTTCAGCCATTTTTGCATTTTCTCCATATCCGTGCATCCATTTCAAAACCTGTTTCATGGGGAGATGCATATGGGTGATAGTAACCTGCCTAAGCAATTTCAGCCAATTCCAATGCACGGTTTCCGAGAAATTGCCCTTTGTCACCTTCAGCCATTTTTAGTTTTTCTCGAAATCCGTGCATCCATTGACCACAATTTTGCTATGGGAGGTGCATAATGATGATAGAAACATGCTTAGAAAGTTTCAGGTCAATCCGGTCTATCGTTTGGGAGCTATGGACAAAACAAGTCACTATCCTGCAAAAATCCAGCATCAACAGCGTGAGGGTGCAAATCTGAACATTGAAATAGACTCATGCAGCTTAGATCCAGCCAGAGGATACCTACACAAGAAAAATAGCCACGTATCAGCAACCAAACCAGCTTGCATCCACAGAAACAAAGACATGCAGCAGAAGGAAAGGCCACAGCAACTCACAGCAAAAGCATTCAACTTCCAAGTACGTGGCTAAACCCATTGCTTTGTTGCATGAATGTAATTTAAGAACTGCGTGGACAGTATATGGTTGTGATTAAACAAGATAGGTGGCCAACTAACTGGCCACCCTCATCCAGTTCAGACAACGCCTCGTCTAATTCAAACAGCGCTCAATGGGTGCAATCGGCACATTTGCTCAGCCATCTCGGGAAGAAAACTGAAAACAAGTAGTGGTGGCTGTTTAAACTCCAACGTAATTGATGGAAGTGATTACGGGCAAGCAGCATCCAGTTTCATAACAGCACTGCAGTCTGCATGTGGCCAACGTACATCCAGCCACCTCATCTCCTCACCACGAATCACGCCAGCAGTTAACAGACAACTCAGTTAACGCATTCACCACTCTTTGTTCACTATGCCTTCACGATGTTCTCGACTGGAGTACGCATCTACCACTTCCAGAGCAACTAACCAGTCGTCCTCCGCCAGATTTCTGCCTGATTTTTTTTTAAATCTCCCACTTATCGAGCTCTACAGAAAGCACAGTTTCATTCTACAGGAACACTATCTACAGGAAGATTTCTACAGGAAAGGCAGAGAGCAGTTCTGCAGCCAGAAAATTTGAGATTTTTGTCAAAATTCGAGCTTGAAAAGAGGTAGGCTAAGGAAACTGCTCTACATATGATATATGTATATAAGGTGGAGGATTAAAAACACAGTATTGGATTGAAAGAAAGGAAAGTGAAGCTTAAAAGTCTGCCTGTATTTTTTTCCTTCTCTGAGTTCTACACAGTATCTCTGTTTTTCTGCTCTGCATCCAAAATCTGCCTTTTTCTTTCTCACATTCTTCTGAAAAAGGGATGCAACCATAGAAGCCAACCTGTGAAAAACCAAATTTGCAAGACTGTCCACTCTCTGAAGAAAAAACACTGTGTTATAAATATTCTCTGTTCTGTCAAAAGTATTGATTTTTCTCAAAAACCGAGAAGCAAATTCAAGTTGGAAACAGTTTGAAGAAAAAATTGCAAATTGATGTTGTGAAAAAGAAGAACATGAGAAATTCATGATTCTAGAAAGACAAACCTCAGCCATTTCTCTATTTCCGGTTTTGAAAGTTTGTTTCCTCCCTCCTCACTTGAACATTTCCAGCAATCACTACACATCATGATAGGGAGATTTTTAGAAATATGGCAGGGGAAGATGAAGAGGAAATAGAAAAAGAGGAAAAGACCAAAATGGAGAAAGAAGAACTTGAAACAGAGGAGGAAATCAAAACAGAAGATGAGAAGGAAGACCTAGAACAGAAAAGAAAAAGACTAAAGCAGAGAAGGCAGAAACTAAACAAGATGAGAAGAAAACCAAAACAGAGCATGAGGAAGCAAAGCTAACAGAGGCAAAGAAGACAAAAGAAGAGGAAAAAAAAGAAGAAGAGACACACCCTGAGATATCAGGGACACAAACAGAAACAAGGGGCATAGAGATTTCTACAGGAAGTGAAGGAAAAGAACAGCAGAAAGAGAAATCCCATGAAACGTTGGCAAGGGAAGCAGCAGCTATGCTTGCTGCATTAAGCACACCTACAGAACAAAAAGGAAAAAAAAAGGCCCGCCTCCATGTATTTTAAGGCCAGGAAAAGCACAAGAATTCAAACAAGCAGAATAGGAGGAGCAGTGGAAGGACATGGACAAGGAGGCAGAATTTCATGGCACACATGAGCAAACCACTTCAAAAGCTTGGAATGATAGGGAAGCCACCAGAGCCATCAAGAATGAAGAAATAGATTAGGTGCTCAGAGGATGAGCAACACCTTCAGTAAGGGTTGATGATGAGCCCCAGAAATAGGTAATTATATGGGCTCATTCAGCCTCCTAATTCGACTTAATCCACCATACTCATTAGTTTATTGCATGTTTTTTATTATATTTATGCTAATAGAGTGAACTGAGTTAGTCATTGTGCCAAAAAGTCTAATGTGTGCTTTATGCAGATTTTTGGTCAATTTTGAGACAAAATCAAAGGTTTAATGAGCAGTTGGCAGCCGAATTCGTGGAAGAACAAGGGAGAGGATTTGTAGGAAGGTGTCCCCTTCATTTATGAGCCCTTACCTCGAATTCTCCATCAAAAACTCGGAGCACAAGAGGCAGCCAAGCAAGTCAAGAAGGACTGCTGTTAACTGCAAGTTTTGGCAGCCGAGTTCCTAAAGTTTAGGAGGACTGTTGAGGTCCTCAATTTGTATAAATAAAAAGGCTTAGGGCCTCAGTCAGATGTTAGTCAGATTGTAGTTAGATTTTAGTCAGTAGGTTAGTCATTTTGTTAGTCTATTTTCGCACTTTAGTGCAGCTCTATATCAGCACATTTTCGAGCTTTTTCTTATAGACAGTTTTTGGGATGTAACTATTATTTCTTGATCAATAAAGATGAATCCCGCTTTGCACCAGCTCTAATCTTTCTTAGGAGGTTGTAGCTCTTGGAGTTGGGCCCAACCCAAGTGCCAGTACCTCCTTTGTGTACTTTTATGCGTCTTTGTTGCATTCATAGAATAAATTCTGTTATTTAGGTTAAGATCTTGCTTTGCTACTTAGGTTGTTTTTTATCGTTAAAGTAACTTTTCATGCTTCAGGTTGATTTGACAGTTTGGTAAAGGAAAAGATCTGAAAAAAGGCCATCAAGCAATCCTTGATCTCATCTCTCCCTCCTTGGGACCATGAGCTGAGACCAAGGCATACTTGCTGCCACAAAAACACTGTTTTTGCATTTCCATGCAATTGCTAGTGTTAGATTTTTAGTTGGAAAAGTTGATACCAGTTGTACTTGCATGTTTAGATCTGTTCTTGCTTAGTTTCCATAAGTTATTTTGCATGATTTCCTGTCAATAAACTTATGTTCATCATGTTTCTGGTTTTTAGGTCAAATTAGGTCTAAATAGCTAGATCTTTGGGTTTCCTAGTCTTTGTTTGATCAGTTGTGGAAAATAGTGTGCAGAACACCTATGATAACTCCCTACCTACCCTTCCTCCATCACACAACCTACTGCAACCCCTAATCCAAGATTCCTTCCCTTCATTTGCCACACTTTCCCACTTTGCCCTAATTCCTACATTCTTGTGCAGCATCGCTCCTTCCATCCTTGAACGAATCCAACCACCTTAATCACTCCTTAGCCTCATTTACCAGGTCCTAGACCCCTTTTCACCCTTATCCATCCTCCATTTCCACTTTCCCAACGTTTTTCCACCATCAACTCTCCAAAATCCTCTTTCGGATCTTCCTGTAGAACATCCTGTAGAACCCCTGCAGATTTCCTGTAGAAGTTCACGTGAACGGTTTTTCGATATCTGAACACTGTGAAACTCTCTAGAAGGGTGCTAGCGACCCCTTAGGCCCTCTTTTCACCTTCCCAACCTCTTGCAAGTGCCTACTCCATTTCCTTTCGCCAATCAACCTCTGCACAGTGAAAAATAGTTAAAGCACATGCATAATAATTCTGAAAGATAACTCAAAAATACAAAAAGATGCTTCTTCCATATTTTACTTCAGAAGTAGCTTAGTCACATGCATTTTACCTTTCCATGAGTCAATGGCATCCATTTCCACCGCTTTCATCTTTTTCCTTGCACTAGTAGGGTTAGTTGGTAAAAGTAGGGTTTCCTAGGGTTTGCATTTCCTTTCAGCTTTCAGCTTCTTTCTGCAAGTAGACTAGCCTCTTTTGAGTTAGCTTTCATCCATCACAATTAAAAGCTTCTTCTAAGAGCTCATAGAAGTTTACTTAAGCTCCTAGCGGACTTGTGCCAGCTGATCAAATGACAGCCGCGGCAAGAGCTAATACTTGTGCATATAGCACCATCGCTCCCAAATTTGTTACGAACAACCGGGTTGATAAAAGTAAAGAAGGGAGTCCCAAGAGTTGCAGCATCATCGCTGCAATACTGGAGCTCACCAATTTGCCTGAGGCTAAAGAATACCACTTGGAAGCTTATGGTCTGAAGAACATATTGATTTATCAATAGCTTCCCAGTGAGCAACCTTCCCATACAATAATGAAATTATCTACCTAGTCTAGAGATGTCAGTCTATGTGTTTATAAAAGACACGTGAGGAGGTTGATTGAGATCAAGCCATATGACATGACAATGGGAAACTATTGAGAACAATTGACGGAAGTGAGTCTCTGCGCATTTGGTTACCTAACTAGCTAGTGGGTAAAGGTGGGTTACCTTTGGAGGCCTTGTTTCAACTAGAAGCACTAATTTCACAATGTTAAGCACTCCTTCTCAAGCTTTGGAATCTAGCTCAGGGGTGACTACTGCTAGAAAGGCTTGGTTGCAGTGTATCTAAGGTTAGGTGGAGAGTTGAACTCCCAATCTCAATTGTTGATCACATTTTATAAGATAAGTATATACACAAGCCTTTGTTCATTTTTTTGTGCATGTGTTTAATGTGTTGGCTTAAGGCCTGTATTGAAATTGATTTAAAGTGTTGGATTGTACCTGTGATCTAATATGAAATGTGATTTCTTTCACATTTGAGGAATGTTGACTTCCTATAAGATTCTTGTGTAATTGAATGGATTATTGTATTCATTCATGAGCTTATTTTCTGTTAATTATCAGTCTAAGAGAACTGTAGATCTTTGGACAAATATGAGCCTAAAATTGGTCCACTGATGTTAAGTATGAATCGACGAATATATCTTTGTTGTCTTTATTTTGCACTTAAAGGATTGGCTATTAAGCCATGTTTTATCATTACTTAGCTCAAGAAGGATAGCATCTTTGTGTTTATATATATATATATATATATATATATATATATATGATGGGTCGAGTTCTTTATAAGCTCAGGAAGGATAGCGGTTGGACTGGGCCAAAGCTCAAATAAGCTCAGCAAAGGTATCGTGCATATGGCATCGTAACCAAGGATCTGGGGCTGAGGACGCCCCAAACATACACTTGTACATGTGTCACAGGGGCTGGAAGTAAGGCACATCACCCCCACGATAAGGATGGGAGACGTCACCCAGTCATTTATTCCCAGGCAGTATCTTGTCGTGCTGGGTACAAAAGTCCCAGCATTTTATTTCCAAGAGGACGTGGTGTGGTGGGGTCAACAGAAGGGTATTCAATGTATCACGTCGGAGGTTACAAGGCCAAGTCACCTTGGCGAATTTGAATGCATCGCGATGGAAAAGGTTGGGACATCGTGGTAGGGTGGAGCCCGAGCACGAGGTTGTAACAAGAAATTAAAGGACACGTGGAGGGGTCCACGGAGGGTCCAACTAACCTCGGTGCCTCTACCCCGACGTTTTCCGCTGCAGCTGGGTGCAATCCTACCAAGATTTTATTCCCGGGGTGATGTGGCCATAAAGGGACCCGCATTTGCATACCTCATATATATTATATATATTTTGTATGTTTGGCCTTCCTTACCATGTAAAGGGGATATTATGGCACCGAATACTAACAAGTCAGCAATTGATATAACATGACCTAGCATGATCGGGTCAGCAACTGCCTTGTGGGCTATGACTCGAGTAGCCACGTGTGCACCATGTGGGTGCCACATGGCAGGTTTGATGATGTGGCAAGACCTAATACGCCAGTGCTTTAATCGGCCATTTCTTTTGATCCGAGAGTTGGATTAGAGCAAATTTTCTATGGTTGGAAAGGTTTTGACAAGATGAACACATCGATGTCATCCGTTTTAAATTTTGAAGTAGTTCAAGAAGATCAAAAAATTTAGACCCCATTTCTATAATTGGACTTTGGAGGTCTAGTCATCAGAGTAATTGCCTCCTTCTACCCATAGTAGGGGTTAGGAATAGTAAGGGGTGTGTTATAGAGTGGTATTAGACCTTCCAAGTTAAACACTTGGACTGGATGGGCTTTATCATAGATGAAATGAAGATAAGGTTCAACCCTGGATCTTAGGAGATTAGATAACGCTATAACACATGTGATATGCGTCAAAACCTAATTGTTGTGTGGATTGATCGCATGTAATGCTTGGCATATTTTATTGTGATATCTACACGTAACATAGTACTGATGACTTGGCAAGATTTCATTGAGATTAATGTGCTAACTTGAAATGACTTCTTTCAGCTAGCCTCATACCAGCAACCTCCAAGAAAAATCAAGGTGATGATCTACATGATGCACTTATGTATGTTTAAAACTAACAGTTATGTGTGTGTATGACAGCACATGAAGGTCAAAAACAGCATGAACAGCAAAGGATGGTACAATATAGAACTGAGGGACCATGGAATGAATAGCGGGATGGTACCATATAGATCTGACCAGTTACAACATGGATATGAAGAGGAAAGATCAGTTGAGCATAAACGAGAGACAGGTTCACCTGACTTAATGGACACATTGAGAAGTCTAAGTGTTGAAATAAGGAACTACAAGACTGACAATGAGAGGGTTGTCAGGAAGAATGACAGGCTTTTCAAAGCACTAGAGAGGCAAGCAAAAGTGAATGCAGTCATATTACAAAGCCTGTCAGACATACAAAGGTAGAGACAACATGAGTTGGCGATTAGTCAAAGGGGCAGGCAAAGCCCTTTGGCACAAGAAGAAAGAATTGTTGGGACAGATGGCAGCAGATCCAGGAAAACACACAAACATTCAAGTGAGAACACAGTAAAGGGAAACACTCCATTGTGTACTCTAGAGATAAAGACAAGAACCTATGGGCAGCAATATGAGGACACCCATATAAGACATCACCATTATCATCATCATCATGGTAAAAGGAGGGAAAGAGAATATGCACTAGAGGAATTTAAGAAAGCGAAGCCTCCTACATTTGATGGTGGGGTAAAGAAAGCAAAAGATGTCAAAGAATGGTTGTTGGGGATGAAAAGGTTCCTCAGAGTTTATAACTATTTTGAGAATGTGAAAGCAAAGGTGCCTACCTTCAGCCTGACAGGCAAGGTTGATATCTAGTGGGAAGAATTAAAGAATGTACAAGGCATAAGAGAAGAGAAGTTGTCATGGAAAGAATTGAGGAATACTTTAGGGAAAAATACATGTCTGAAAGGTATTTTAATTTTTGACAGCAAGGCCAAGGAGTTATATGAACTCAAAATGAGGCAGATGTCTGATGAGGAGTATGTTACTAAATTTCTAAAGTTGTTGTGGTATGTGCCTTACCTCAAAGAGGAAAAGGCAAAAGTTCAAAGATTAATTAGTGGGATGCCAACAGTCTTTCAAAGACCAAATCGAATTTGATGATCCACGGACCTTGGAGGACACAATCAGAAAACTAAAGCACTGCTACAAGCAATCCAAACATAAACCAAAGCTTAAGGTCGATTTAAAGGCAAAGGGAAATTTCAACTCTAGAAGAAACAAGCAGGGAAATTCGAGTCAGCAACCTAGGAAAAAGGAAAGAAGTTGCACCACCAATAGAGGTGAAACTCAGCGAAAGTTCAGCGCTACTAATGAAGTCCGACCTACTCAGGCTGCAAGAGAAGAGGCCAAAGACTATGGAAGAGGACCCTTTAAGTGTTGAACTTGTGGAGAGAAACACCTAAGAAAGGACTGTCCACAACACAAGAACAATGGCTCAAGCCTGTACAACATTCGAGAAGCTAAGACAGTCCGAGAGGTGGTTCAAAACATACCTGGAACCTACACAGTCGTGGAAAATAGGCAAGTTGGTCACCTAGCATCAATGGTCTAAATGGTTGATTAGATGTAGACGGCATATCCATTTTGTTGTTGTTGAAGCAATGTAATTAAATTGTAAATAAATTGTACAGAGGTTGAGTTTAATTGTTGTGGTTGGTTTCAATAAATATACTGAATGAAACCTTGAAGAGGGCTCGGGTTGACCTTTCACTCATGAAATGTTAGAAAATATTGAAACTTAAGGGGATTGATTTGTTGTAAATGTGGATTGCTATGTAATTTGTGCTTTGTGATTGATTCTATGCTTGATTTGTTATTTTGACCATTGATTTGTGCATGGCCATGCTTCCTTGTTACGTTTTTTTATTGTTGTTATGAATTTTCATTTTCCTTTCTTTTTGCCTTCTATGTCTTGGGCCATGGGAAATTTGTTGGGCGTGGAAGTAAGATAGTGGAGCCCTGGGAAAAAGTTGAGTGGAATCCAACAAGGAAAGTAGACCCGAATAAAGCCCAATGTATGAGTGAAGGGTAGTTGAAGGCAAGAAGGAAGAGTGTGATAGCCAATTGGGCCGACTGGGTCCATGAGCATAAATGGACAGTGACAAAACAGCCATGGGAGTGGCATAAAAGGAAGGCATGACCGATATGTATATGTATATGTATATGACCTAAACTTTGAAACTGCATGAGCAATATGTATATGCACAGGAAAGCATCCTTGTATTTGATGCAGTGAGAAGGCAGAGGTGTTGTTGGTATGACAGGGTTCTGATTGGAAACCATCACAGTAGCAAGGTGTGCAACCAGCGAGAATAAAGGAATTGGATAACAAATTCCTTGGCCAAATTTTGGGACCATTGATCCCAATCTATGCATGTTACGGATGGATACAAGAGGTTCTCTCAAACTTGACCTTATGACATAAGTAAATATGTGCTCAGTTCATGAACATGTTGATGTATCAATAAAGTGTGAAGTACCATTGTGATTAACAAATCATTATCCGGGCTCATCCTTGTGAAAGAATGGTTGACCATGTTTCTAAGTCACATGCAAGGATTAGCCTCGGGGAGGGATCAATTCATGAGAGTATGTTTTGATTTCATTGTAATTCCCTGTAAAATCAATCTCATGAGAAATTTTGTGTTGTGGTGCATGACATTAGACTACCCAGTTCGAGAGAATGAAGTTGACTCAAAAGAGGAAAAGCAATAACTTGAAGATATCAAAGTGCACAACAAAAGCACCACAAAATTGCAAAGGAGCCATAGAGAGATGGTTGATTTAATGGATTTTATACCCATTGAGTTGTTGAGCAAGCAACTATGTATGTGAAAATTATATGTAAATGAGTTGTAAACATAAAGCTCGTTGTCATTATGCTTGGGTTAAGCATGTTTTGTTTTTTTTTTGTTTCTTTTTTTTTTCTTTGCAAATGAGAACACCGAGGACAATGTTCCTCTAAGGGGGTGGGGTTTGTGACATCCATAGTGGGTTAATTTCCCTTGTAAACATTGTAAACAATTCCTTGAAATTATACAACCACAAATTAAAAATGGTTGAGTGAAAGGGATACGGATTCCATTGCTTGAGGAGGGAGATTGCTTGAGGAATTGGTTATTTAAATATTAGTCATGCGCTGACTAAGTGGTTTTAATTTGTTGATTATGTCAATAATAGGGAGTTGGACAAGAGGACAAGGACAATGCTTCCTTGGAGAAAAACGCAAGCTAAGAAAGGACAAAAATAAAAGAAGAGTATGGGCTACAATGTCCAAGCAAATTGGTCCACGTACACCACGCAAAGGAACAAAACCACTGTGGTCAAGCTAAAGGATGGGCAACAGGATGTGAATGCCCACACAACAACCAAGAATGCAGTTGCAGCATGTTAGCAAAAGACCAGGGAGAGAATTGGATTCTCGCATTGAGGAAGGTCAAGAGTTGACTAAGGGGTAAAGAAGCAAGAATTCCTCACGAAGAGGAGGAATAGGAGAAAGAGGGAGGAACGGAGAGAGTTGCACGGGAATAAATTAACTTAAGAAGCCCAAGAGGGATTGTTGATTGAGGAATGAGAACAACGGCTTATCTAAGGCTGAAGAAAACCACCATATGTGGTGGCTTGCCTTAGGACAAATGAGACCACTGGGAAGTTTGAGAATTGATCAAGCTACTTGCCAAGAGACAAAGATACTCATGTAGTTGGGGCGGTTGAGGAAACAACGGGAATGGCTATGTGTTGGGAACACTGGTGCTTGCACTCTCTGAGGAAATACCTAACAAGGGTGATCTTTGTGCTCCCATGGTAGTTTATCCAACTGACGAACCCTACCATATTGAGCTCTCCTCCTCTTGAAATTGAGCAGTGGCTTGCCAAACGGCTAATGAAACCACCAAGAATGGCTTACCTTAGGACTGAGGAATACCATTGGGAAGTTTGTGGTCTGAAGAACCTATTGATTCATCAGTAGCTTGCTACTAAAGAACCTTCCCATATTATAATAGGATTTCTCTCCTAATTTAGAGATGTGATTCTCTGTGAAACAAGGGACCCCCGTGATGAAAGTTGACTGAGTTAAAGTTAATGAGATTGAATAGTGGTTTGCTTGAAGCTGAGGAATACTACTAGGAAGCTAAAGATGTGAAGAACCTACTAATTCATCAGTAGCTTGCCACTGAGGAACCTTCCCATACAATAATGAAATTATGCCCTTGGTCTAGACATGTCAATCTTTGTGTTTATAAATGACACCTGTGATGAGGCTAACCGAGATCAAGCCTTGTGACATGATAGTGGGAAACAATTGAGAACAATTGAGGGAAGTGAGTCCTTGTACATTTGGTTATCTGACTTGCTGGTGGATAAAGGTGGGTTACCTTTGGAGGCCTTGATTCAGTTGGAAGCACTAATTTCACAATGTTAAGCACTCCTCAAGCTCTGAAATCTGGATCAGGGGTGACTATTGCAAGAAAGGCTTAGCTGTAGTGTGTCTAAGGTTGGGTGGAGAGTTGAAGTCCCAATCTCAATTGTTGAGCACACTTTATAAGATAAGTATATACGTAAGCCTTTGTTCATTATTTGTTGTGCATGTATTTAATTTGTTGGCTTAAGGCCTATATTGATATTGATTTAATGTGTTGGCATATCACTGTGATCTAATATGAAACGTGATTTGTTGCACATATGAGGAATGTCGATTTCCTGTAAGATTCTTGGGTAATTGAATGAATTCTTGCATGCATTCATGAACTTATTTTTTGTTTATTATCAGTCCAAGGGACTTGTATATCTCTAGACCTAAGTTGCAGGAAACGCAGGGGGAGGGGTCGTTTCCGTACGGAAACGAAACGGAAACGCGTTTCCGTCCGTACGGGCGCGTTTCCCGAAATGGAAACGCGCCCGTACCGACGGAAACGCGTTTCCACGCCGTACGGGCCCCGTTTCCCACAAAATAACACTTGTTTTTAAATTTTTTTTTTTTTTTCTAATTAATTTTTAAGGGTTTAGAATCTAAATTTAATCTTAATGTTAAAATGTTTAAGTAAATGTATCATAATTCATTAATGCTGTATGATTGCACATATATATATTAATAATTTTTAAATGTTTTTAATATATATATATATATTAATTATATATATTCGAGTTTCCCCGTTTCCAAAATTTGGGGAGGTCGCGTTTCGTTTCGCTTCCCCGTTTCCCCGTTTCGTGCAACTTAGCTCTAGACTAATATAGGCCTAAAACCGGTCCTTATATTAAGTATGAATGGAGGAATAGAACTATGTCATATTTATTTTACAGTTATAGGATTGGTTATTAAGCCATGTTTTATCATTGCCAAGCTCAGGAAGGATACTTTCAAATTATATATATATATATATATATATATATATATAAGTTGGAGTGGGCCAAAGCTCAAATACTGGAGTGGGCCAAAGCTCAAATAAGCTCCGCAGAGGTGGCATATTGTGCATATGAATGGCGTTCTAACCAAGCGTCGGGGGTTGAGGAAGCCCCTAACATACTTATACATGTGTCGTGCGCGCTGTGGAAGTTCGAGGCCCGGAGGAGCCAGGAGGGTCGAGTCCCATATGCTATGTGACTAGGAGCCACGACCAAGAGTAGCAGAGGAGGGAATCAGGGTCGTTGGATGAACCCCAGAAGAATCACCCCTGAGGTGACCCCATACATATTTTATAACATGATTTACGCATTTAACCAAGGAGCGAAGGCTCTGATGGGACCCGTGGTCAACCTGTCAAGTGTCATGGCCAGGAGCGACATAGCTATACCCAATAGGCCAGGTGAATGTTAACATTGGTGTGATGTGGTGACCTGGGGTAGGGCACATCACCCTGGCAATAAGGATGGGTGACGTCACCCCAATGTTTATTCCTCGGCAATATCTTGTGGTGTTGGGTACAAAAATCCCGGGATTTTATTTTCGGGAGGACATGGCGCGACAAGGCTAGTAGAAGGGTATTCAAGAATATCATGGCGAAGGTTACAAGGACGGGTGACCCTAGCAAATTTGAATGCATCGCAAAGGAAAAGGTCGAGACGACGTGACAGGGTGGAGCCCAAGGACAAGGTTGTAACAAGATATTAGACAACACGTGGAGGGGCCCACGTCCGTATACCTCTATATTATATATATATATATATATATATATATATATATAATATATATATATATATATATATTTTGTATGTTAGGCCTTGCAAACCATGGAAAGAGGATACTATGGCACCGCATATGAACGAATCGGCTGTTGATATAACGTGACCTAGCATGATCGGGCCGACAGCTACCTTGTGGCTTGTGACTTAGGTTGCCATGTGCGTGCCACATGGCAGGTCCGATGATGTGGCAAGACCTGATAGGCCAATCCTTTAATCGGCCATATCTTTTGATCCGAGAGTCGAATTGGAGGAAATTTCATATCATTGGAAAAGTTTCGATGAGTTTAACACAAAGATGTCATCCGTTTTAAGTTTAGAAGTAGTTGAAAAAGATCAAAATATTTAGAACCTATTGTCGCACAAAGTGTCTAAGAATCGCAACAACTCTCAGAGTAAGGGTTGTCACTCTAATCCTTACTCACTCCGTTTAGATTCTCTCCTAGACAAGTCAAGCAGGGTAGTCCCTAAGGTGAACAAATGAGAATAGCCTGTGGAACACAGGCTCTAAGAGACTAAAAGATGGACAACTTAACGAATGTAAATGAGCCCTGGTTAACTGAGATGAATAGATTAAACACTAATACAACCAAGACACAACCACAAGATAGAAATGATTATAGACCAGTGCCTTTACACTCAATTAACCATAGACTAAGTAAAAACAAGTTATCCAAAGCAATTTATAAATGTAACAAATAGTGACGATCATGAATGATCAATGCCCAAAACTTTATCTAGCAATTAAATCCTGTCAAAAATTATGAAATTTAAATGCTAAGCAATGGTTCCAGATTTAAAATGATTTTCATTAATAACCCAGATCTATAATAATTTATCATTCTCCAATAGTCAATGGTTTTAAAACATTAATCACACCTGACAACAGAGAAATCACTACCACGAAAGGACACCAAGGAACTTTAGATTAACAATTTAATTATTCCTTAAGCAATTAATTTAATGTGGTAAAATGAAGAAATTAAATTTTTTAATGTGACCAAAAATAATAAAATCAAAAGGACTTTAATATATTAAAATTTTTAATGGGCCATAGGCCACATAAAAATTTAATTTTTTAAATGCAAAAGTGTAGGTCCTGTTATGATTTAATTCCTCAGTAATCTCATAGTCACAAAAAGGAAAAAAATTTAAACTTTTTAGATTTTTAAATGTTTTTTAAATTTTTTAAATTTTTAAATTTTTTTTATTTTTTTTATTTTTAAAACAAAATCAAAATAATGAAAAAAAATCAAAACATAAAAATAAAAAATAAAATTTAAAAAAACAAAAAAAAAGGGAAAGAAGAAGCATCAAAATTAAAATAAAAAATTTGAATCTAGAAGTTAACCAAAGTAATAACAAAAAATCAAAATGAAACTGAACCAAAAAAGTAGATTTTTATTCTTTTATTTTTATAAAACATCAAACAATTAACCAAAACTTAAAAAAATCAAAAAATGAAAAGGAAACTAACTAAACCCTACGCTGCCATAATAAAGACCAATAAATTAAAAATGAAACCTAAAACTAACCATATGCATACAAGTGAAGTAAGAAAAAAAAAACGAAATGTTTTGAGTGTTTGTTGTGTGCAAGTCGACAGAGATGGAGGTTGCGGAAAAGGGAATGACAACAGTAGGAGGGAAGGAGACTACGTGTTGGAGGAGTTGCACGCAGGTAGCAACAACGGAGGGCCACGGGCATAGGGAGATCGATGAGCTGAGAGAGGGAAGTAGTTGCGGATGGAGGGAGAGCGAAGTTACAACGGACAGGACTAGCGTAGGTCGACGAAGAGGGCCGAGCAGCGAGGAGATGAGCCGGCAGAAGCTAAGGAGGTAAAACGCAGGTATGGCAGTGTGGAAGAGGGAAAGACTGCGAGCATGGGTTTGGCATTCATTTTTTTTGCAGGAGGAAATATGGCAGGAGGATGAGGGCGAAGCTAGGGCCGCAGTGAAAAGGAGGAACAAACACGCCAGTGATTTAAGGTAGCGAAGACAAGGAGCTGCAGAAGGGATTCGAATTTTCCAGAAACCCCAAAACGCAGACAACAAAAAAATTTCGAAATTTTCTAGAGGCTCAATACAGCAGCAGACAAGAGAAAAATGATAGCCAAAACCTAAGAAAATTTCCCAGAAAATTTTATTTTAAAATGAAATGCTTCTACTTCAGATTTATCCGTTAAACCCTTGTGAAAATTTCCAGACTTGAAACTTTTTAAACCCTTGGACTGCAAAATTTTTGAATAGTGTCCCTACAAAATTATGTTGATAAACCCCAGAGATCCAAATCTTACCCTCCAGGGCCTAGATCTAGACTCTACACAAATTTCCTCCTCAGATCTATAGCTGCACGACAACAAGAAAACACCTAAACGATATATACAATGATAAAAACTAAAACCCGCGTTAGAAAAATAATTACAAAATTTACAAGCTGCACAAGAAAGGTAGATCTATTAGATCCGAGGAGTATGAGTCCAACTCCGCTCCCAAATCTGATAATCTAAGGCTCTCAACAACTAGATCTATCAATTTCCCCCACAAAAATTATATTTTTAAATTTTAAGGAGGTGCTAACTCGAAACCCTTCGTGCATCACCGACAAAAATATCTTATGATAAGCCCAGGATTAATTTTGTTGGGCTCCTCAGAAAACACGGATCAAGAGTTGGTTGGTCCAACTAAAAATTTCCCTAACGCCCGAGGATCTAAAATCAAGATTTCCCTGCAAAACTCAATCTAGCCATTAAACATAAAGCGAGAAAATAATAATAAAACTCAGACAAATAGAAATACCTGCTATTATGTTCAAAATTTAGATTATTATTCAAACCCCAGCAACTAAGCAAAATACCTGTACTCAAATAACTCCTCAGAAGCTATCATCAATAGCTTTAGAAAAAAGTATGCATGAAAACAACACATCTTACAGTATTCCCATGAAAAGTAACACCAGCAAAACTTAACCCAAAAGTCTTTCTTTATTATCCAAAAAAAAATTACACAGGAGCTTCTTGCTAAGCACACGACTCAAAAGTCAGGTAGATCGACTGACAAATGACTTCCTATTGAAAGATAAATCCTTCAACGGTTAGTTCGAGTGATCCTCATCAAAGCAATCTCGACCGTTGATGAAGATTAAAATTTCTTTTAATCTTATCCGTCGAAATATTTAATTTTTGAGGAAATTCGAATTTTTCAATTAAATGCATTTTAATTAACTCAAAAATTAAATTTGAGTTAATTTCCCCAAAAATTTGACTTTGACTTAACCCCCAGAGATCAAAGATTTAAAATTTAGCAAAATAATTAATTTACTTTAGTCCCGAGACCTTTTAAAATTTAATTTTTAAGTATTGACGAATTTTGCCTTTGGAGAATTTAAATTTACCTAGGACCTAGAATTAATTAAAAATATGGCTTAGGATTTTAATTAATTTTTTGCCCAAAAATTTAATTAATTAACTTATGAGGAGATAAATTATTTTCCAACCCTCAAAACACTTTACATCATGATTTTCATATTTTTTTACATCATAAAAGGGAAAATCCATTTGTAATAAACCCTTACAAACTACCCATTTCTGCGACACAAACATAATCCAACAGACCAAGCAATTTGTAATAAAATAACCTAACCAAATAATTAGGATTATTCCCAAATTACTTTTACATAGAATCGATTTAGAACATTGGGACTCACCTAAGATCCTAGCAACAAAATCCATTATAGCTTTAGGGTAAGACTAGAGGAAAACTCTACCAACCATCCGAGAATGGATCGGTGAGACAAAAAACCTCCCAGAATGGAGATCGTCACTAGAAAAGTAGGTTTACCTAGGTCGTTACATACATAACATAGATCTACTAAAATTATTTACATTATACACATGCAGAAAGGGTTTACATAACATCTTGGGAGTCAAGCTAATGATGATAGTTCTACGGCACGAACAAATCGATCAGTCGCTATCCCTTTTGCGAAAAAGAGGGTGTATTGCTATGGGTCATTGACACGTAGTGGTCAACAGACCCCATTTCCATAACTGGACTTTGGAGGTCAAGTCATCAAATTAACTACCTCCTTTTACCCTCAGTAGGGGCTACGATAGTAGGAGGGTGTTACAGAGTGGTATCACACCTTCCAAGTTCAACACTTGCACTGGATGGGCTCTATTGTAGATTAAATGAAGATAAGATTCAACCCTGGATCTTAGGAGATCAAATAAGGCTATAGCACATGTGATATGTGTCAAAAACCAATTGTTGTGTGGATTGATTGCATGTACTGCTTGGCATATTTTATTGAAATATTTGCATGTAGCATAGTACTAATGATTTGGCATGATTTCATTAAGAATAATGTGCTAACTTGAAATGACTTGTTTCAGCTATCCTCATACCAACAGCCTCCAAGAAAAATCAAGGTGATGATTTACATCATGTGCTTATGCATGTTTAAAACTAACAGTTATATCTGTGTATGATAGCACATGAAGGTCAAAGAAGGCATGAGCAGCAAAGGATGGTACAATATAGAACTGAAGGACCAAGATGGTAAGTATTAAATGTTGAGGTAAACACTGAACAATGAACATTGATAAAAATACATCTATTTATGAAATTGATGCTGAAATTATGAAACCAAACAGAAAATAAATCATCTGAAATATTGGAGTATTTCAACTATTATCAAATAGAAAATGATCAAATATTAACTTTTAGAAGAAACTTTTTTTTAAAGGAAACAACAAAATTGTTTTAATTTTTTTAAAGAAAAATTATATCATTTTTAAAAATTTAAATTTCTGAAATGAAAAAGTGGATATTTGAAATGGAAACTTAGCTTGATTGCGCGCTACACAGTGGAGGCAATAAAATGCACAAGTGTCATACCTTGACAACAAATAGAGAGGACACGGGTCAAATTCAGTTCAGCCAAACAATGAATAAAGAGGACAATGACTGAATAGATACCAGCTCAGCCCGAAAAACAAGAGAAGGGCCAATACAGAGTAGAAAGGAAGCTTGGATTGAAGAGAACAAGCTCATGACCATAACCTAAATGAAACCCCTAACCACAACAGCATCATGATAAAGCCTGTGACGCTTGCAGCCACAACAGAACTAGTGATAAAACCCTCGACCACAACCAGAGCGAAAGTGAAGGGGCATTGCACTAGACCTGCGACCAATGTTTAGAGCAAGCCAACAGTGTAGGAGACTAACTCGAGTGTAAAGAGAAGCTCCAGAGGGAATGATGGAAAAGGAAAAAGTGGCAGAAGGATTAGAGGGTAGGGTAAAACAACCAGCGAAATTTTTTTATTTGTTTCACCTAAGTTGCAGATGGGGTTGAGGGAGAGGTAGATGTACCCCAGTCATTCCAAAATGAGCCAGGGATGAAATGGGAATGCCATTAAAGTCCTTGCATCCCTAATGATGTACCTGAGCTTTTCAGAATGTTCCCATCAAGTTCCTACGACTCCAGAATGCTAGAACTCAGGGGACAATGGGTTTTTTGGGGAGGATGTGTTCCCATGTAACATAGGATGCAAGTAATCAGATAGTTATACTACACCGAGGTGGCTGCAGCTTCTAACTAACAAATTGATCAGCTATAACTAACCAATAGACTAGACTTAGCCATTAGTGTTTTCTTTAGATTTCAACTTTGAAACAACTTACCAAAACAAACGATCGCCATAGCAGCAGCATAAGGCAACTCACCACCCAAGTGAGTTATGGAGGAAAGTTGCCCCAAACGCTTCGAGGACCACCATGTCTATACAGAGAGAGAGAGAGAGCTTGCAAGGAACTTGAGAAGATTACCTACGGTACATGGAACCAAGATCATTTAATGAGAAGATACTTAGGGTACATGGAACCAAGATAATTTAAAGCCCAGATACATTTTGAGTTTCCCTTGTTTGGTAGGAGACTTGCTTTTATGAAGGAGAATCACATCCTATAAATTGTTAGTTCATGATTTTAGATGGTATCCTTTAGTTTGTGGCAATAAGGATGCAGGAATGGATACGTCTCGTAAACCATTATTCTAAGTAAACGACCTAAGGACGATCATTCTTCTTGATATCCTCTTGTCCTAACATTCCCTTGACTCTATCACCCTCGAATATTGGCACTGGTCTTCACATCCCTCCACCACCACTATTTCCTTCTTTCTTTTAAAAACCCAATTCAATCACTGGGGTTACTTGTGATATCACCTTGCTCGTTATTGCTTATGCCCTACTGAGTTTTAAGAGAGCCCCCCTCAAAGCCGAAGGAGAGCCAACCTAAAGAGGCAAGGTATTTCATTTAGGTGACAATGGGTGACCTATCAAGGTTCCACCCAGATTGTAATATTGTATGGTGTGGGTTGGAGCTTTCATCATCTCAATGTACAATTTGAGAGGCAATAGGGCCCCAACATACCAATGTTCATCTTAAATAATGTGAACTTCAAAATAAGGGCACACAACCCCCTAATCAAGAGTTGGTCTGAAGAAATAGCATGTGCCCCTAAGCAAGAGGTCCTCGCTCCTTCCAGGCACAAGCACCTAGATGCCATAGATCGCACTAGAAAAAGATGCCTTTCCAGCTCAGTCTAAGTGCCTGAAAGCGCAACTTCTCCATGATGCACATCCCTAACTCTCTCGAACTCCATATCAGCTAGCAAGCTAAGCCTCACCCTGCCCAGCTACCCTCCCATTGCCACCGAATCAACCCCACTACAGTTCTCCAAGAAGACCAGATGTTCTTGAAATGAGCGAGCCCAAAACTTGAAACAGGTGGGAAATGGATATAATGTTACACAGATCAAAAGAACCCTGGACTCCACCAAGACACTAACCTCCCTCAATGCCGACAAGGAACATGCCAAGGCACCAATCCCTCTATTGCAAGGAAATTGGAATTTATAAATGAGCCAAGCAGAATATTTCTTTTACAATGAAGTACTGCAGCAATTCCTTAAACAGCCAGACAGCCATTATACATTTTTCTTCCTATCTCTCATATGATTATAAAGATCAGCAAATCAAATCTAATTAAGCAACGGTAGCAATAAAATAATGACAGAATACATAAAGGAGAAAAGGAGATAAAATTAACCAGTCCCAACTTGTAGCATAACGACATAAGAACAAGTACACCTGCTCATCAACAGTTACATCCCAGAGTCTCTAACTCTATAGACTCTATCGAGATAGGAAAAATACTTTTCAATGGCATATGTCAAAACTCAAAAGGGTTTGGAACTAGCAGAGAAAGTGACAAACCTCAATATATGTCCAATAACAGACGTCACTTTATAATGCACTTTTGAACCCTTAAACATTCCATCAAACTCATGCACATCTGTGCCCGATCTCCGTGTCGACATCTGTTTCATTAACCAAACATATTATAGCCAGAATGGTGACAATTCCAAGTGTGTTCTATTATGCTATCATGTAAAAGCTCAAAACAATAAACTAGTGCTAGAAAGAAACTGAGACGTGAAACACATGAAATGATCAAAAGTATTATGGAAAAGCTTATAGACCTTAGTAGTCCATACATAAGGGAGCTGGTCAGGGGCCATACATACACTCATGTAGCATGTCCTTCCAATGACCAGATAAAAAGTTACTGGTTAAACACTCCTCAATTACAGAAAATAAATCTTGTAACATTCTTCCCAGCTTTGTTGAATGAAAAGAAATTTTCACAACTTTAAACCTTTCAATAGTCATAAACTATCTTCCTTAACAACATCCCATGGTCATACAATTATTCACTATAAAATTCAAACGACTATCTTTGAGAATTCTCTTACTTCGTTATTTATAAAAAGCACAGTTGATAGACAATCCTCCCTATTGAGATCAACAACTCTTTGTTATAAATCCTAAATATCAATATTGTAGCATGAAGGTGATGTAAGATTTGTCACTGTGAAAGCAGTTGGCTTAGTTAGGGTCACACCATAACAATTTTATAAATGCTCATCTTGGGTCATTGTACATCACTGCAGTAGAGAAATTGAGAGGGATACCCTTCAGCATGTACAGGTTATCATTTCCCACTTCTCATGTCTTGTTCTCTTTCTGGACATCTTCTGTGTGTGTTGAAAATGCATCTTAAATTACATTATTGACCAATCAAATTACAACAGATTTTGCATTACACAGCTATGGGCTGGCTATAATGACTTCCTCAGCCAAAATAGGCAAGGAAAGTAAACATATCAGCCTTAGCTCCAAACTTTAGAGAATCAATAACTTTCCTAAAAACATCTAATCTAGCTGAGATCCAGTCTGCTAATTCAACTCTGAAGGCTATTATTTTCCCCTGTTGAATTTTGTAGCTATGGTCAGTCTTCATAATTTATATTTTAGCCTTTGAAATATCTAATGAAATTGTAAGACATGTTCTTACATTTCATTTTCATTGTTTAGCCATTGAAGGAATTAATATAAGACATGTTCTTCATGTTGGTATCAAAAGAGAAATTTTCGAAATTTAAATTTTGAATTTTTTGCTCCAAACTTGTCAGCCCTCCATCAAATCAAGTAGGCCCCAGCGAAGAGAAACCCATTCAGACAGGCAGAACACTATATATAGAACATTCGACCTCCTCCATAAGGCAACATTCAACCTCTCACACAAGACGATATATTATGGGCATCCAAGTGAAAGACGAAGGACAAAAAGCCTAAAAGGACAAATTCATCTCAAGCATTTATCTCTCTCTCCTTGACTTCTCACGTGTGACTTTCTGGGCAGTTTCTGGGCAGTAGGTTGAACTTCTTTGCAGCAAGGCTGAAATTCTGGGCAGATTGTTGTGGGCAGCAGGGCCGAGTTTCTAGGCATATTCTGGGACGCCGAAATTCAACCTAGGCAGATCAGAGAGGACCGAAATTGAAGAGCAGAAGTTTGACTTGACAAAAGGGTTGTTAGACCAGGTTTGACCATAGCATTGTTGGTCAATTTGACCTCATAGTTGACTAGCAGTATTAGGTGTATCTCTTGTTGAACTGAACAATTTCTCTAAGCAAAAGTTTGTTCGGTTTTTCCCCCAAGTGGGTTTTCCTAGGATTAAGCTTGCGTTCCTTTTGTGCATTGTGATCTATATAGTCCTTGTGATTTTAATAAATGAATTTCTGAAGTGTAATTGCTTGATGATAAAATGAAAGAGCTAAAAAATATCCACATCATTAGAAGTAATTATCAGTATTTCAGAAATTTTTACTTGTATCTATTGCACTTGAAAAATCAACATGGTATCTTCTCTTGGTGCATTTTGGTCTATATAGTCCTTGTGCTTTTAATAAATGAATTTCTGAAGTGTAATTGCTTAATGATAAACTGAAAGAGCTAAAACAACATCCACATCATTAGAAGTAATTATCATTATTTCATAAACTTGTACTTGTATCTATTGCACTTGAAAAATCAACATGGTATCAAAGCTTTGGTGAAGGAAAGGACATTGAGATCACTCTTGAAGAGTTTTGGTAAAGGGAAGAGCATTGAAGAAAACCTACATCTATAATCTAATTGTTTATCTATGAAGTCTGAGAACAAATTGGACAGAGCTACAAATTTCAGGACTTGGAAATCAAGGATAGATCTCATCCTTGCAAAGAACAATCTCTTGGGTATTGTGAATGGCAACGTCACTGAACCCTCAGAGATAGTGAAGGAAAAATAAAATATGAGAAAGATGACAACACAGCTAGAAGCATCATTGTGGACTCTATCAAAAATCACTTGATTCCTTATGTTGCAAATCTTGACTCTTCAAAGAAGATGTATGATGCTCTTGTTGGATTATACACTATCAACAACATTGGTCAAGCAATGAGCTTGAAGAATGAGCTTCATGATGTTAAAATGTCAAAGAATGATATTGTGGCTTCATATCTCATGAGAATCCCACAGCTAAGAGATCAACTTCAAACAATTGATGAAATCATCTCTAAATGGGAACTTGTGATACAGCACTTAATGGTTTCCCTGACTCATGGGACTCATTGCATCTAGTATATGTGGCAAAAAGAAAACTCCAAAGTTTGAAGAACTATGGACTGCGTGTACTCAAGAAGAATGTAGGCTCATATCAAAAGGAAAGATTCAAAGATCTGAAGAAGGTGCAGCACATTTCAACAAGGTTGGAGGAAGAAAGAAGTTTGGTTTAGAAAGACGAAATGAATGAAGAAGATTTTATCCTCATGGAAAGAAAGATATGTTGAAAGTTCAATGCTATCATTGTCACAAATTTGGTCACTATATACATGATTGTCCTAAAAGATCAAACGATAGAAAGAGAAAGGGAAAGTAGCATGCTACCACAGCAGACATTGATGAACTTCCAAAGAAACCTAAGAATGACGATCCAGGTACCAAAGACTTCTTCTATTTTTCTGCTCGTACAGGTTCTATTGCAAATAGCGATGATTTGTGGCTAGTAGATAGTGGTGCTTCAAGACACATGACGAGAGACTGTGACAACCTTCAGAAATGGATGGAAAGGAGATTATCTCAAAAGATAGAGCTTGGAGACAACAATAGCTATGCAATAAAAGGAGTTGGGAAGGCTTCCATTGAGATGGAATCAAGTGAAAATGTTCATCTTAGCAACATACTATATGTACCAAGTTTGAAAAAGAATTTGGTTTCTATTTCACGTTTGGAAGATAAAGGAGATAGAGTAGCATTTGTTGATGGTAAAGTACTTGTGTGGCCAAAAGGCTCAACTACAGATTCTACTACAGTAATTGGAGTTCGTGAAGGAAGGTTGTATAGACTCTTGAAACAACCTGCTCAAGCATTAGTACATAATGACATCAATCCAAGTGAACTTTGGCATAAAAGATATGCTTGCCTTCACTATAGAGTTTTGCCAGCGTTAAATCAGATGGTTTCAGGTGTCCCGGAATTGCAGATGGAGCATGAAGAAGTATATAAAGGTTGTGCGCTTGGGAAGAATGTGAAGAAGCCCTTTCCAAGCAACGAAAGTAGGTCCAAGGAAATTTTGGATCTAGTTCATTCAGATGTATCTGGTCCAATACCAGTGAAATCTTTTATAAGCTCTTGGTACTATGTAACCTTTACTAATGACTTCTCTCGCAAGACATGGATTTACTTCATGAAGACAAAGGATGAAGTCTTCAACAAGTTTTAGGAATTTAAGGCTGAAGTGGAAAACTTGAAGGGAAAGAAAATCAAGATTCTGAGATCACATAATGGAGGATAATTTACTTCCAAGGAGCTTGTTGCCTTTTGTAAAGAAGTTGGGATTAAGAGGGAGTTCTTAGTCCCTTACAATCCACAACAAAATGGAGTTGCTGAACAAAACAACAGAAACATTGAAGAATTTGTTAAGGCAATGATGCATGATTAAGACTTGCCTATGTTTCTGTAGATGACAGCTATCTATATTCAAAATAGAAGTCCTCGTCGAATTTTGGAAGACAAGACTCGTGAAGAAGCGTTCACCAGACTGAAACCACGAGTTCGACATTTGGGAATATTTGGTTGTCCTGTCTATATCCATGTACCTAAAGATAAGAGAAAGAAGCTAGAGCCTTCAGGAAAGAAAGGAATATTTGTTGGATATAGTGAGTCATCAAAGGCCTATAGAATCTATGTTCTAGGACAACAACAGGTTGAAGTCAGCAGGGACGTTACCTTTGCTGAGAATGTTGCCTATTCGAAATCTAAAGAAGTTCCCATGGACTCTGATGATGACTAAGAACATGAATCTCCAAAGGAAGAAGGTTCAGGTCCATCTAATTCTTTAGTACGTCCCGTGGATCATGAAGACGAGCCAGAAGGGCCTAGCAATCCATTGGACCTAATTGTTACTCCTGAAATTAGGAAAAGGCCAGCTTGGCTTAGATCTACTTTGCAGGAAGCAAAAGGACATGCAATACCACGTTCCACCTTCAAGGAAAGCAAAAGACCAAAGAGGGATTCTGGATATGCAGCGTTGATTACTAATCTCATTGAATTTGAACCTTCCACCTTTGAAGCAGCTAGCCAGCAAGTTTGGAAGGATGCAATGTTGGAAGAATACCAATCGATTATGAAGAATGATGTATCGAAGATTGTGTCAAGACCTGAAGGAAAGTTAGTGGTAACCTCCAAATGGGTATACACGATTAAGCATGCAATGGATGGCAGTAATGACAAATACAAGGCGAGATTTGTGGCTAGAGGGTTCTCCGAAAAAGAGGGAGAGGACTATGATGAAAGTTTTTCTCCAATTTCCAAGTACACTACCATTAGATCTATTGTTTCTATTGCTTCTTCTATGGGTTGGAATTTACATGAGATAGATGTAAAGACTGCTTTCCTCAATGGTGTGATTGAGGAAGAGGTGTACAGAGAACAACCTCAAGGTTCTGAGGTTCATGGAAGAGAGTCTCATGTTTGTTGATTGAAGAAAGCCTCGTATGGACGTAAGCAAGCACCTAGAGCCTGGTATTCTCAAATTGACAGTTATCTGACAAGACTTGGTTTCTCCAAAAGTGACGTTGATCCAAACCTACATATCAAAGTTGGGAAGAATGAACCTGTGATTCTATTATTGTATGTTGATGACCTATTTCTTAAAGGTGTGCAGCATCTCATTATTCGGGGTAAGAGGGAGTTGGGCTTTGAATTCGATATGAAGGATCTTGGTTTGATGCACTACTATTTTGTGATAGAAGTACGGCAAAAGCCTGACGAAATCTCCCTTGGTCAAGGAAAATATCTTATAGCCCTTGAAAGAATTAATATAAGACATGTTCTTCATGTTGGTATCAAAAGAGAAATTTTCGAAATTTAAATTTTCTATTTTTTGCTACAAACGTGTCAAGTCATCTCTCCATCAAGTCAAGTAGGCCCCAATGAAGAGAAACCCATTCAGACAGGCAGAACACTATATATAGAACATTTGACCTCCTCCATAAGGCACCATTCAACCTCTCACACAAGATGATATATTATGGGCATCCAAGCGAAGGAGAAGAAGGACGAAGAAGGACAAGAAGGACAAACTCATCTCAAGCATTTATCTCTCTCTCCTTGACTTCGCACGTGTGACTTTCTAGGCAATTTCTGGGTAGTTTCTGGGCAGCAAGTTGAACTTCTACGCAGCAAGGCCGAAATTCTGGGCAGATTGTTGTGGGTAGTAAGGTTGAGTTTCTAGGCATATTCTAGGACGTCGAAATTCAGCCTAGGCAGAGAGGACCGAAATTGAAGAGCAGAAGTTTGACTTGACAAGAGGGTTGTTAGACCAGGTTTGACCATAGCATTGTTGGTCAGTTTGACCTCATAGTTGACTAGCAGTATTAGATGTATCTCTTGTTGAACTGAACAATTTCTCTAAGGAAAAGTTTATTCGGTTTTTCCCCCAAGTGGGTTTTCCTAGGATTAATCTTGAGTTCTCTTTGTGCATTGTGATCTATATAATCCTTGTGCTTTTAATAAATGAATTTCTGAAGTGTAATTGCTTAATGATAAACTGAAAGAGCTAAAAAAATATCCACATCATTAGAAGTAATTATCAGTATTTCAGAAATTTGTACTTGTGTCTATTGCACTTGAAAAATCAACATGGTATCTTCTCTTTGTGCATTCTGATCTATATAGTCCTTGTGCTTTTAATAAATGAATTTCTGAAGTGTAATTGCTTAATAATAAATTGAAAGAGCTAAAAAATATCAACATCATTAGAAGTAATTATCAGTATTTCAGAAATTTGTACTTGTATCTATTGCACTTGAAAAATCAACATGGTATCAAAGCTTTGGTGAAGGAAAGGACATTGAGATCACTCTTGAAGACCTTTGGTAAAGGGAAGATCATTGAAGAAAACCTACATCTATAATCTAATTGTTTATCTATGACGATGGGTTCCTCTATGAAGTCTGAGAACAAACTAGACGGAGCTACAAATTTCAGGGCTTGGAAAACAAGGATTGATCTCATCCTTGCAAAGAACAATCTCTTGGGTATTGTGAATGGCAACGTCACTGAAACCTCAGATAGTGAAGGAAAAATTAAATATGAGAAAGATGACAACACAGCTAGAAGCATCATTGTGGACTCTATCAAAAATCACTTGATTCCATATGTTGCAAATCTTGACTCTTCAAAGAAGATGTATGATGCCCTGGATTATACACTATCAACAACATTGGTCAAGCAATGAGCTTGAAGAATGAGCATCATGATGTTAAAATGTCAAAGAATGATATTGTGGCTTCATATCTCATGAAAATCTCACAGCTAAGAGATCAACTTCAAGCAATTAATGAAATCTTCTCTAAATGGGAACTTGTGATACAACACTTAATGGTTTCCCTGACTCATGGGACTCATTTGCATCTAGCATATGTGGCAAAAAGGAAACTCCCAAGTTTGAAGAACTACGGACAGCGTGTACTCAAGAGGAATGTATGCTCATATCAAAAGGAAAGATTCATAGATCTGAAGAAGGTGAATCTCAAGCATATGCAGCACGTTTCAAGAAGGTTGGAGGAAGAAAGAAGTTTGGTTTAGAAAGATGAAATGAAGGAAGAATATTTTCTCCTCAAGGAAAGAAAGATATGTTGAAAGTTCAATGCTATCATTGTCACAAATTTGGTCACCATAAACATGATTGTCCTAAAAGATCAAATGATAGAAAGAGAAAGGGAAAGTAGCATGCTACCACAGCAGACATTGATGAACTTCCAAAGAAACCTAAGAATGACGATCCAGGTACCAAAGACTTCTTCTATTTTTCTGCTCTTACAGGTTCTATTGCAGATAGCGATGATTCGTGGCTAGTAGATAGTGGTGCTTCAAGACACATGATGAGAGATTGTGACAACCTTCAAAAGTGGATGGAAAGGAGACTATCTCAAAAGATAGAGCTTGGAGACAACAATAGCTATGCAATAAAAGGCGTTGGGAAGACTTCCATTGAGATGGAATCAAGTGAAAACTTTCATCTTAGCAACATACTATATGTACCAGGTTTGAAAAATAATTTGGTTTCTATTTCACGTTTGGAAGATAAAGGAGATAGAATAACATTTGTTGATGGTAAAGTACTTGTGTGGTCAAAGGGCTCAAGTATAGATTCTGCTAGAGTAATTGGAGTTCGTGAAGGAAGGTTGTATAGACTCTTGAAACAACCTGCTCAAGCATTAGTACATAATGACATCAATCAATGTGAACTTTGGCATAGAAGATATGCTCACCTTCACTATAGAGCTTTGCCAGCTTTAAATCAGATGGTTTAAGGTGTCCCGGAATTGCAGATGGGGAATGAAGAAGTATATAAAGGTTGTGCGCTTGGGAAGAATGTGAAGAAGCCCTTTCCATGCAATGAAAGTAGGTCCAAGGAAATTTTGGATCTAGTTCATTCAGATGTATGTGGTCCAATACTATGTAACCTTTACTAATGACTTCTCTCACAAGACATGGATTTACTTCATGAAGACAAAGGATGAAGTCTTCAACAAGTTTCAGGAATTTAAGGCTGAAGTGGAAAACTTGAAAGGAAGGAAAATCAATATTCTAAGATCACATGATGGAGGATAATATACTTCCAAGGAGCTTGTTTCCTTTTGTAATGAAGTTGGGATTAAGAGGGAGTTCATAGTCCCTTACAATCCACAACAATTTGGAGTTGCGGAAAGAAACAACAGTAACACTGAAGCATTTGTTAATGCAATGATGCATGATTAAGACTTGCCTATGTTTCTATAGATGACAACTATCTATATTCAAAATAGAAATCCTTGTCGAATTTTGGAAGACAAGACTCATGAAGAAGTGTTCACCAGACTGAAACCACATGTTCGACATTTGGGAATATTTGGTTGTCCTGGGTATATCCATGTACCTAAAGATAAGAGAAAGAAGCTAGAGCCTTCAAGAAAGAAAGGAATATTCATTGGATATAGTGAGTCATCAAAGGCCTATAGTATCTATGTTCCTGGACAACGACAAGTTGAAGTCAACAGGGACATGACCTTTGATGAGAATGTTGCCTATTCGAAATCTAAAGAAGTTCCCATGGACTCTGATGGTGACTAAGAACATGAAGCTCCAAAGGAAGAAGGTTCAAGTCCATCTAATTCTTTAGAACATCCCGCAGATCATCAAGAAGAGCTAGAAGGGCATAGCAATCCAGTGGACCCAGTTGTTGTTCCTGAAATCAGGAAAAGGCCATCTTGGCTTAGATCTACTTTGCAGGAAGCAAAAGGACATGCAGTACCATGTGGCACCTTCAAGGAAAGCGAGAGACTGAAGAGGGATTTTGGATATGTAGCATTGATGACTAATCTCATTGATTTTGAGCCTTCCACCTTTGAAGAAGCAATTAACCAGCAAGTTTGGAAGGATGCGATGTTGGAATAACACCAATCGATTATGAAGAATGATGTATCGGGGATTGCATCAAGACCTGAAGGAAAGTCAGTGGTAACCTCTAAATGGGTATACCAAATTAAGTATGCAATGGATGGCAGTGATGATAAATCCAAGGCGAGATTTGTGGCTAGAGGGTTCTCCCAAAAAGAGGGAGAGGACTATGATGAGAGTTTTTCTCCAATTTCCAAGTACACTACCATTAGATCTATTGTTTCTATTGCTTCTTCTATGGGTTGGAATTTAAATTAGATAGATGTAAAGACTGCTTTCCTCAATGGTGTGATTGAGGAAGAAGTGTACAGAGAACAACCTCAAGGTTTTGAGGTTCATGGAAGAGAGTCTCATGTTTGTTGATTGAAGAAAGCCTTGTATGGACTTAAGCAAGCACCTAGAGCCTGGTATTCTCGAATTGACAGTAATCTGACAAGACTTGGTTTCTCCAAAAGTGATGTTGATCCAAACCTATATATCAAAGTTTTGAAGAATGAACCTGTGATTCTATTATTGTATGTTGATGACTTCTTTCTGAAAGGTGTGGAGCATCTCATTATTCGAGGTAAGAGGGAGTTGGGCTCCGAATTCGATATGAAGGATCTTGGTTTGATGCACTACTATTTGGTGATAGAAGTATGGCAAAAGCCTGACGATATCTCCATTGGTCAAGGAAAATATATTATCAAAGATCTTGCAAAAGTTTGGAATGATGGACTATAAATCGATGGCAAATCCCATAGTGACAAATCTGAGAACGTTGAGAGACTTCGATTCAGATTTGGTAGATCCATCCATGTACCAAAAATTGATTGGCTCATTAATGCATTTGGTTAATACCAAGTCTGGCATTTACTTTGCAGTGAATACGCTAAGCCAGTTCTAGGTGGAGCCAAGACATGATCATTGGATTGTAGCAAAGCGTGTATTGAGATATTTGTGTGGTACAGTTGATTATGGTTTGAGATATGTCTCACACAATGATATACAACTGCAGAGATATATGGATGCAGATTGGGCAAGGAGTGTTGAAGACAGAAAGAGTACATCTGGAGGTTGCTTCAGTTTTGGCTCCGCTATGATTTCGTGGATGAGCAAGAAGCAAACATCTTTTGCACTCAACACTACCGAGCAGAGTATATTGCAGCCAGTTCAACGAGTTGCAAAGCAGTGTGGCTTCGAAAGTTACTTGCACGACTATTTGATCAGGTGCTAGAACCGACCGTGATATATTGTGACAATCAAAGTTGTGTGAAGTTGACAGAGAATCCAATTTTCCATGACAAGTCGAAGCACATCGAGATCAAGTACCACTCCATTTGTGGCATGGTGCAGAAAGGAGCAGTGAAGCTCTAGTATGTCTCTATTGATGAGCAAATAACTAATATTCTTACAAAGCCTCTATCCAAAGCGAAGTTTGTATACTTCAGGGACAAGCTTGGACTTGTTGAGAATGGCCCTCTCAGAGAGAGGGAGTGTTGATGAGATAGCATCATGGACTGACATTCTCCATGTGTCAAGTATATTGACCCGAATTAGGGAGAATGGGGCAGTAAAGGATAGTCATTCTTCTTGTGTCAAGTATGTTAACCCAAATTAGGAAGAATGGTCCTGGAAAATCAAGCCCCAAATTACTCAAGATAGAGTGTGGCCTTTGGAGATTCACCATGTGTCAAAGATATTGACCGGAATGATGGTGGACCAACACTAGTATATATACCATGTGTCAGATGGACTGATATTAAATGATGGACCATGTGTCAGGAGTACCGACCAGGATTATGGTGAGGATATACCATAAGTCAAAGGTACCGACCAGAATTATGGTAACTTGTTGATGTTGTTGACTTACCATGTGTCAAAGTTGTTTGACCAAATTATGGTAATTGATTGATGTTATGGGTTAAACATGTGTCACAATTGTTGACCAGATTATGGTACTGGATAATGATGATGATATGTTATGACTTTTTCTTAGAGAAATTTGTCAACAACAGAACATTTGTCTAGTCATTATGAATACCTCCCTAGCAAAGAGAGAGTTGAATTTTGTAGCTATGGTCGGTCTTCATAAGTTATGTTTTAGCCCTTGAAATATTAAATATATAACGAAATTGTAAGACATGTTCTTCATGTCAATTTCATTGTTTAGCCCTTAAAAGAATTAACATAAGACATGTTCTTCATGTCGGTATCAAAAAAGAAATTTTTGAAATTTGAATTTTGAATTTTTGGCTCCAAACTTGTCAAGTTGGCCCTCCTTCAAGTTAAGTCAGCCCCAGTGAAGAGACACCCTTTTAGACAAGCAGAACACTATATATAGAACATTCGACCTCCTCAATAAGGCACCATTCAACCTCTCACACAAGAAGATATATTATGGGCATCCAAGCGAATGAGAAGGACGAAGAAGGACAAATTCATCTCAAGCACTTATCTCTCTCTCCTTAACTTCACACGTGTCACTTTCTGAGCAACAGGTCGAAATTCTGGGCAGTGGGGCCAAAATTCTCAGCAAATTATTCTAGATAGCAAGACCAAGTTTCTAGGCATATTCTAGTAGGCCAAATTTTGTCCTAGGCAGATCAGAGAGAGCCGAAGTTGAGGAGCAGAAGTTTGACTTGACAAGAGGGTTGTTTGACCAGGTTTGACCATAGCATTATTGGTCAGTTTGACCTCATAGTTGACTAGCAGTATTAGATGTATCTCTTGTTGAACTGAAGAATTTCTCTAAGGAAAACGTTGTTGGGTTTTCCCCCAAGTGGGTTTTCCCAAGGTAAATCTTGTATACTCTTTGTGCATTGTGATCTATATTGTCCTTGTGCTTTTAATGGTTGAATTTCTAAACTGTAATCGCTTAATGATAAACTGAAAGAGCTAAAAGAATATTTACATCATTAGAAGTAATTATCAGTATTTCAAAAATTTGTGCTTGTATCTATTATTGCACTTGAAAAATCAACATCCCCAAGGATAATTTGGGAGAGTCCTTAATCAAGGTTGCAATACACAACATTTTGTGCACAAAGGAAAAACTAGTAACTTTGTAAGTCAAATGGCATTCCAATGCACTTGATTTTAATATATATTTCTTTGTCACTTAGGACTCAGAAGTTGCCTTGGCACTCCCAAATTACTAATGTGGTTTGTACTTTCTAGTCCCATTGACCTTTTTGGTCATTTCTGGACCTTTATAAAATTATCTCATCTTAATCTACAATGAAGTTTCTTCAAAGTCCAAACAAATTCCCCAAGAACAACTTTGAGCAAAGTGACCACTTTGGTTGCACAAAAAGAAGTCAAGAAACATAACGAAACTCCAAAAGGCATGTTCCAACATCTCTTCTTTCTAACAATAAAGCAGGAAGTCCATCAGACAATCCCATCATGTGCAACCTGGCTTTTAACAGCTAAACTCCAATTAACAGTCATCCATCTCGGCACTCCAAATTCAAAGGAAGTGTTGATTTTCTAGATAAAGTAGCATCTTTTGAACCATCAATTCTCAGTGTCTTGAAGCCCCCATCTTCTACTGATCTTATATTGCATTTATTCTTGTACAAGTTTTTAGTATCATAACAAAATGCCTTATCGTATCTAAAATCGTCAGTCTTTCTAGATTAGAGACCTATAAATGCAATCTGAATATTGAACAAATTAGAGTCTAGGATGATATGCAAACCTCCAAGAAAGCATTTTTTGTTGGAGGCAAGGAGAAATTGGATTCAATTAAGAACCCTCCAATATACTTATTAGTATTTGCTCCATAAATCACCCCAATCATGGCACAACACTCCTAGCAATTCTTCCTCCTTCACATCTTGAGAGAAGGCCCATCTTTCCTCTTAGTCTTGGAAAGATATAAATAGATCTAGCTACAAGAAACCTAGAGGCAACCATTTATTGGACCGTCATAATCTCAATTAAGTTCACCTAAACATGTTGATTTGGGGTGGCATCAGATGTGCTCTAGCCACGAAATTTGGTGGAGAGGCTAAGGCACATGAGATCTCCAATACCTAGAAAGGGTTTGGGCAGATTCTAAACAGTTTGGGAGATATTAAAATAATTAATATTTTTAATGGAGTCCCTAAGTCTAAACTTAGTGAGTCCCTAAGTCACTTAGAGAACACACCAAGAGATCAAGATTTCGACTTTCTGGGGTTGGGTCTGCTGAGAAAGTTGATAGAGTGATCTAGAGTTGCGGCTGAGGGGCAGTGAATATAAAAGCAGAGAGGCAGAGATAGTGCCAAGAGGATCAACGCAGCAGCCAGGAAAGCTGACGCAGAGGGCAGAAGCCGGAACTATTGGGAAAGTTGACGCAGAGGGCAGAAGTCAAAACTGCTGGGAACAACCGGAACAGCCGAGAACTGTCGGGAAAGTTGACGCAGAGGGCAGAAGCCGGAACTGTCGGGAACAGTTGAAACTATTGGAACTGCCGAAATTGCTGGGAAAGCTGCCGCAAAGGGCAGAAGAGGCTGACGCTGGGGTTTTTCGTGGGGCAGATTGGAGTTGAAGAGCTGCCGGAGTGTTTATCCGGGGTTTCAGCCGGAGCATCTGTCTCTGAAGGAGAGGTACTACTGCCGAGATTTTTTCTCTGTTGGGTGAGCCGGATTTGGCACCCAGATTGTATTCTGAAACTGCTTAATAAATCAAACCCTCAAATAGCTGCACTGGTTTTCCCACATTGGGTTTTTCCGAGGACATTAGTCCAAAAATAATGGTGTCATTTGTGTGCTTGTTTCTGTTTCCTTCAATTGATGATCTGTAATGTGTTTAGAATATACTTGTGTTTATTTCCAGTATTTACATGGTAAATAACTTGTTAATTAATCAGATCAAGTAGGAAGGAATAAATCAGAAAGTACATGGAGGGTTTCTAATTGTTAGACTTAGAAACTTCAACATGGTATCAAAGGGTGGTTGCAGATCACAGGAGAATTGAGGACATCAGCCAAGCAGAGCAACAGCAGTAGAAAACAGTTGTCCCAAGTGACAGAAGTTGTTCCTAGCAGCAAAACCTGCAAGGAAGGGGCGACGCAGTGCCTGTGTCATCAAGTTTGGGCCAAGAAGACACTGTGCAAAGGCTGAGGGAGGCAAAGACAAGCTCACGCAGAGCCACGCAGAGGCCAGGAGGGCTAACACAATTGGCTTAGGGAGCTAGTTTGTCAGTGTTGGGACTGCGGAGAGCCTAGGAGCTCACCTTCAGGCTGCTGGGGTTTAGGAGGTTGTGGATAAGTTGCAGAGTGGGGCCGGTGGGGTACTGTTGTCAGAACAGTACCTAACAGGGCAAGGCCAAGGAGGAGGGAGTTGCTACCGAGGGTTTCTAGCCGAGAAATCTGGATCAGTGGTGCGGTTGCACAGACGATCAAAGTAGCGGGCACCTCGACATTTGCAGAAGGATTTCCAGGAGGGAAATCAAGGCTCAGAGGGAGTCACATCAAGAACTTCCAAGAAGGAAGTAGAAGAGAAGTGGAATGGCACTACACAGAGTAAGAGACTAGGATAGACTAGACGAAGCCTCAAACTTCGTAGTCTGGAAGGCCAAAATCTTATCCGTACTTGACAAAAATCGTGTCAAGCACTTCGCCTTGAAGACGATAGCGGTCCCAGTTGACCCAACTGACAATGACAAGTATGAGGAAGCAATGGCGAGCTCCAAGAGTATCATTCTTGACGGGGTCAAGGATCATATAGTACCACATATTGCCGAGAAGAATACGACACGGGAGATGTGGGAGGCCCTGACCAAGTTGTATCAGCATACTTCCGTGCAGAGGAAGATGCTCCTAGAAAATCAATTGTGGTCATACCAGATGCAGAAGGGAGAACAGATCGACACCTTACTCGATCGATTGAAGGAGATCCGAGATCAGCTGACTTCCATAGGGGCCACACCAGATCCAGAGTTGATGGTGAGAACAGCCCTGAATGCAGTCTCAGAACACTGGGAGGTGTTTGTCCAGAGCATACTGGGCAGAGTGGCCCTTCCAGATTGGGAGGAAATGTGGGCGGCTCTTCGCCAAGAAGAGATTAGGAGGGTGACCAAGACGGGAAGCAGCAGCAAGGGGATCAGAATCAAGGAGGAGGAGGAGATGGATGATGCCCTAGCATCTGAGGGTAAGCAAGAAAAGCGGAAGAAGAAGGACCTCTCCAAGTCAAATGCTTCCACTGTGGGGAGCTGGGTCATTATGCGACCCAGTGTTTGAGGAAGAAGAGCAAGGGAGAGGCTTCCGAGACCAAGGCAACGCCAGCAAGGGCAGAGAAGGAAGTGGAGACAAACAATGATTGTGCCATGAGTGCTCATGTGCCACTTCAAAAGAAGCGGGAAGACATCGAGCTGTAGTCAGGCGAACTATAGGCGATGAGGGGCAGGATCCTCAAGGCACCCAACCTCTTAGCTTATACCTGGCTACAAGAGCCACAAAGAGGAGTAGCAAAACTGGATGGAACGGCAAAGACAGCTACAGTGCAGGATTCCCAAGACAGCGCGAGGCTTAGTAGGACTAGGCTGCAACAATGCGAGAGGCACGGGAGTGTTGCACTAGTGCAGGATGGCACAGAGAGGTGCGCAACGATGATAGATGCAGGGAGTTGTTGCAGCAGCGCAGAGGTCAGAGAGGGAGCACTTGTCAATGAAAGAGGGAGCTTCACCATTAGGAGTGTCTCTAGCCTGAAAGAGATGTCAAAGTTGGGAGATCAGTTACTTACTTCTCAGTAACTAAGTTGCAATGTAGCAGTTAGCAGTGGCGGTGCTATCGGCAGCACAATGCAACATGATGAGAGGGGATGCAGTGCAGACGCAGCAATGGCAGTGGCAGGGCCATGGGCAGCAGCACGGATGCAGAGGGAGTTGTCGTACAGATGCAGCAGTGGCAGTGGATGAGCCATGGGTGGCAGTACGAGATGTAATAGTACAAATGATGGGCAGCAAGCCTAGCATCAAGGATCGATGTCGGATGATCAGAGTAATACTCAGTAAGGAGTATTGTTAGAGCACAATCCTCGCTAAGAGGGAGTGTTGATTTGGGGTAGCATTGGATGTGCTCTAGCCACGAAATTTGGTGGAGAGGCTAAGGCACATGAGATCTCCAATACCCAGAAAGGGTTTGGGCAGATTCTAAACAGTTTGGGAGATATTAAAATAATTAATATTTTTAATGGAGTTTAAAATATTAATGTGAATTAATATAAAACTGTGTTAAAATGGTCCAAATGTCATGGATCAAGCTAGATCTAATCTTAGCCGTTGATTAGGGACTTAATCTCGGTTGTTGATTTGTCAACGAGAAAAGTATAAGAGGAGGCTTGAGGGTCACTTGGAGAACACGACAAGAGATCAAGATTTCGACTTTCTGGGGTTGGGTCTGCTGAGAAAGTTGAGAGAGTGATCTAGAGTTGCAGTTGAGGGGCAGTGAATACAGAAGCAGAGAGGCAGGTGCCAGGAGGATCAGCACAGCAGCCGGGAAAGCTGACGCAGAGGGCAGAAGCCGAAACTACCAGGAACAGCTGGAACTGTCGGGAACTGCCAAAACTGCCAGGAAAGTTGACGCAAAGGGCAGAAGTTGGAACTGCTAGGAATAGCCGGAACTTTCGAGAACTGTTGGGAAAGTTGATGCGGAGGGCAGAAGCTGGAACTGTCGGGAACAGCCGAAACTGTCGAGAATTGTTGGAACTATCGGGAAAACTGACGCAGAGGGTAGAAGTCGGAACTACCAGGAACAGCCGGAACTGCCAGGAACTGCCTGGAAAGCTGACGCAGAGGGCAGAAGCCGAAACTACCAGGAACAGCCGAAACTACCAGAACTGTCGAAAAAGCTAACGCAGAGGGCAAAAGCCGGAACTGCTGGGAAAGCTGACGCAGAGGGCAGAAGAGGCTGACACAGTCCCTAGAGGTTGATGCTGCGGTTTTTTGTGGAGCAGATTGGAGCTGAGGAGCTGCCACAATGTTTATCCGGGTTTTATCCTGAGCATTTGTCTTCGAAGGAGAGGTACTACTGCCGAGATTTTTTCTTTGTTGGGTGAGCCAAATTTGGCACCTAGATTATATTCTGAAACTGCTTAATAAATCAAACCCTCAGATAGTTGCACCGGTTTTCCCGCATTGGGTTTTTCCGGGGACATTAGTCCAAAAATAACGGTGTCATTTGTGTGCTTGTTTTTGTTTCCTTCATTTGATGATCTGTAATGTGTTGAGCATGTACTTGTGTTTATTTTCAGTATTTACATGGTAAATAACTTGTTAATTAATCAGAACAAGTAGGAAGGAATAAATTAGAAAGTACATAGAGGGTTTCTATCTGTTAGACTTAGAAACTTCAACAAAACATTGTTTGCTAATGCTGCTAGATTCTTTTAACACCACAGAGATTGTCAATCTAATCCACGCAGCTCCTCTTAATCACATCACTTATACCAAAAAGTCCTCCAATATAGCCCACAGACAAAGCCATCTCCAAGTTGCCTCTAATGAAAATCTACACACGAGCATCTCCACTAGTATCCCTTTCAAGCCACTTTATTGCTAGTTATGAACATTGTGCATGGACGTAAGTCAATCCAAGCCCTCCTTTATATTTAGGGAATGTATATTCCCATGCTACAAGTAACAACCCTTTTTCACTTCCTTGGAAAAAACTTCCAAACAATTGCTACCAACTTTTGTGACTACTTATGAAGGAGAAAATGCAGGAATAGCAAACATGTCAAACACCTAGGATCCTAGCCAAAATAGTATGCTTACTAGCTAGTGGCAAATCCCAGTGCACCACATCTTGAGTTTGCATTATATCAATTCAGGCTCATTTCCATTCTTCAACATATGAGATGTCAAGATTCAATACTAAAGGGAATACCCAAGTATTCCCTTTAGTATCAACTTCAACTACCTCCAGAGACAATCTAGACAATTCTCTTAGTCATTAATAATCACTTCTATTTTTTCTTCACTATCACCTCAACAACATATTTAGGCATTGTGAAGTTCCTTCCATTAATTTGAGGAAAGACCCAAAGTGGGGCCTAAACCATCTATAAAATTTAAATCATGCTAGTGATTATTTACCACCAATGTATCAAACTAAGTCACTAGATTCGCTCCCCCTTGTGAAAATGTTGGAATTTCTAAGTCTAACCCATTAGAAATTTTTCCTATACTATCTAGTTTATTTCACCTACTTGTTTAATTACTTAATAAGTTATTTACCATGTAAATACTAAAAATAAACACAAGTACAGTATCAACATCTATAGATCATCAACTGAAAGAAAACAAGCACATAAGTGACACCGTTATTTTGGACAAATGTCCCCAAAAAAACCCAATGTGGGAAACCGGTGCAGCTATTCAAAGGGTTATATTATTATGGAGTTTATCTGAATACAACTGGGTGCCTAAACCGACTCACCCAACAAAGAAAAATATACGGCAACAATACCTCTATATCTGAAAACAAGTATTCAGAAAACTTGTCCCACGAAACCCTCTCCGGCACAACTGAAGCTCAGCGTTGGCCCTTCTAGCCTATGTGTCAACCTCCTACTAACCTGCGCCAGCCCTAGGACCCTCTACGTCAGCCTTCTGAGGCACTCCGCAACCTCTAGGAGCCTCTGCGTTACTGCCTATGCCCTCTACATGGATGATGCAGTCTCTCTAGACTCTGCGCTGCCTCTGTTGGGCTCTGCGTAGCCTAGACTAACTGCTGCTCACGCTCTCTCCGCTTCTCCGTTGGTCTCCCAATATTATCCCTGCCTCTCTGCCTTGTACTCACTGCCCCTCGTTATTGATCACTGATTCAACTTTGCTTAGCAAAACCGCTCTAGCAAAATGAATGATTGATCACTCTGGTGTGTTCTCCTACTGATCCTCAAGCCTCCTCTTATACTTTTCTCGTTGGTCCATCAACGGCCGAGATTAAATTTCTAATCAACGGCTAAGATTAGATTTGGCTTGATCCATGACTTTTGGAACCTTCTAACCCAGTTTTATTATAATACCATTAATATTTTATTTTTCCTAAGTTTAGACTTAGGAACTCCATTAAAAACATTAATTATTTTAATATCTCCCAAACTGGTTAGAATCTGCCCAAACCATTTCTGGGTCTTGGAGATCTCATGTGCTTAAGCCTCAACACCAATTTTCATGGCTAGAGCACATCCGACGCTACCCCAAATCAACAGAAAATTCCTTGATTGCAATTACTAGAAATTTATCTCCTAGCTGTTTAGCAGTTTATTTGTTATTACGGAAAATATCGATACATGCACAATTGCAATCTTCACCAAAAATAAAATATGTCGCGGAAAATAAAAATCAAGAACTAAGAAATAGATATACATACATAAAATAGACACAATAATTTTTGGACTAATAATCCTCGAAAAACCCCAAAGGGAAAACCGATGCAGCAGATGAGGGTTTATTTTATTATTATGCAGCAGCAAAAATCTACGTACGATATTTGGATATCCATCTAGCAATCCTCCAACAAATAATCTGGCCAAAATAATTAGGAGAAAAATTCTCCCTCTGGCCTGCTCACACTGCCTCTCTGGTTGCTTGCACTGTTGCCCTGCGCAAGTCTGGACAACCCCTAAATCAACCTCAAACCGGGTTGTCTAGCTTCCTCCTACCTCTGAAAAAATTCCCAATCTTCTAGATGATCTTTTTGGCCTCCGCCAACTGGAAAAAAAACCCTTCCCAACAATTCGCTCAACTGGACAAGCTAAATCAAACAACCTGGACAGTTTTCTCTGCAGAAGATTTCGGCCTCCCTTTTCCTACTTCTCTATCACTAGAAAATTGTTGGGAAACTCCTCTGAAATTCTCTCTATTGCTCCTTCTCTCCTATGCTTTCCCTTTAGTTCAAACTCTTCCTTCGCTGAATCTTTGTGCACTAGGTAGCTCAATCTGCCTTGCTCTCGCTACTGTGCCTCTCCCCATCCCCATCGACTTGCTCTTATAATCTCTTGTTGAAGCTTCAACGGCCATGATTAGATCCTCATCAATGATTAAGATCATCTTAGACTCGATCCATGTGAATCTCTAGAGCATTCTCAATCTTCCTTAATTAATTCCCATTAATTAATCAATTCTTCTAAGTTAGACTTAGGCATTTTTTAATTACTGATCAATTAATTTAATTAAGGCATTTCGCAAGCTTATATTGTGAAACTTTTTCTAGGTTTTGGAGATCTCGTGTTCTTTAGTCTCTTACTCACAAATCGAGACTAAGACACTTGTCTGATGCTACCAAAATCTAACACACCCCACGTGTCACGAATCCATCATGTCGGACATGATTCTCAAGTGACATGTGTCTGATTCGAACCTAGAGCATGTCACAAAATAGGGACTCGTGCCGTAAAGGAATCTAATTCGCGCCCATGAAGAATCGCGATTTTCATACACGTGTCCGCCAAAAAAGCAACTTGCGGGCTTGATAAAAGTCGGAATTTGGCCATTTTTGCTCATTTGATACAGCTGATATTTTTATTGGATTCCTCTCTTTGAGAGGTGTAGGATTGATCTAAAGATCATCTCATTCTGACATGTACAAATGGAATTATGAATTTATTTTGTTTATGGACAAATTGTCAAAGTCGGCAAGAAAACTAATGTAGGCTCAGAAGCCCAACAGTGGCATCTATTCATCCTCAACGTTTGCATATAAATGTTAAAATTTCTGTTTTCCCACCCCGGTTTTCAGTTTCTCCTTATTTCTCCCATGTAGTTAAATGCCCTTTCCCATAACCATACATTCAACAATGCTGAAAAAATAAATTTGTTGAAAACACAAATTATTCTGGAAAATTTACAGAATGCTGGAAATTGCAGAAATAAAAATCAGCAATAATAAACAGCCATTAAAACACATTAAAACACTGATTTTTTTGTCAACGTGACCCTGAAAAAACCCCCTACAACTCTTGGGGAAAACCAGTTTGAGAGCTCTTCTTTATTTTTGGAAAATGCCTTTTTACAGTAAGAAATTTCAGCAAAAATCAGCAAAAATCAGCAAACAAATTTCCAACTTATCTCGATTTCTGAGCCTCACAGCCCACTGGAAATTTCCAAACAGCAACACAATGTTGCACGGCAACTGTACGGACGGTACGGATGGCTATACGGACGGTAAAGACAGACTGTACGGACTGTACGGACAGGCTGTACGGAACTCGATTTCTGTGCAAAAACAAATCTGCCTTTCACTGTTTTCAGCAAAAAATCTGCCTTTTATTGCTGGTTCTTTCAGCTGTATGCTTGTTCTTTCTGCTGTTCTGATTTGCTGAAGAGCTGCCTGGTATGTGTGCCAAACTGCTGCCTCTTTCTCCTTCCTGTCCAGAAATCTCCCTTGCTCTCTTGCTC
>APFE031580867.1:84079-108379 GCA_000404065.3 Pinus taeda
TAAATCCAATGGCTGAAATAGATTGAGATCTAGGACTGAGATTAAATGCTCATTTAAATCTCACTTTTTATTTTTTAATTCACACCACTTTAATAAAGACCCACTTAGTCATTTATTTCCAAAGTCACTTTTCCTTTCTAATTTTACATTAACTTTATTAAAGTCACTTTAAAATTAGACTTTAGTAACTTTATCACTCACTTAAAGTCACTTTTAAATTAGATGTTAACTTTATAAAAATTATAAAGTCACTTTAGGAGAAAAATTAAAATCTTTTGGACACTTTTCCCTAGGCCAAAGATCAAAGCCTAAAGGAACCACCTGTCCTCCGGTACCAAATTTCAACATCATTTAAGGGAAACTATATGTCCATCAAAGCTATTGTTTTATTTTTAATGTTTAGTTTTCATTCATTTAAAACAAATTAAAAAAATGAGTTTCCATTTGCATATTATCATTACAATTTAAATTTTATAAAAATAATAAAAAGCTATTTTTTTATTAGAGGAAATTATTTGTCCGTCAAAGATATTGTTTTATTTTTAACATTTAGTTTTCCTTCATTTAAAATAAATTATAAAATTGAATTTCCATTTACATATTATCATTACAATTTAAAATTGTAACATCTACATTAATTTTTTTTTGTAAATTAACGTTCCAACACTTATAATGTTGTGCAGTTGCATTTCCGAGGTACATATCAGTGTAATGATAATTGTTTTTAATGCTATGGTTTTTATCTCCCACCTGGAGGTCCACGCGGCGCCCATTTGCTTACCAGTGTTTGCTACCCTTCTGCCATCACGTGGTTCACAACACTTCTGCAAACTTTTATTTACTTATCTGCTCCGTTCAATACGTGGCCTGAGCACGACTGTCCTATCGCATTTATTGGTTCGGGGATCCCACCAAATCAATGGTGCATCTTTACCTCCAGGATCCAACGGCGGTAGGCTCCTTGGTTTTGCCTCTTTCGAGGCTTGCTATGGCGGTAAATCATTTGGAGGAAAAACCTCCGGCAAGCCTGCTCCAGAATGATTGTTTCCTCGGTAGCTCGAAACTGTTCATGCGCAGGTTGCTTCTGGTGTTTCGTCTCATTTCCAACTGTGACCAGCAAAGAACCTACAGGTGACTTGGGCTTCTGTATCTTTTGTTCCATTTATTTGCTACCATAGAATCTTTTACTGTAATTTCTAATCGGGTTTTCCTCTGGCGGTTCCTACGTCTTGCAGGGTATATAGATACCTACCTTGGTTGTTCTGGGAAGGGAGGAGCGCCTACAACCGCAGCTGACCCTTTCTTCTGGGTAAGATCAACCATGGCGGTAGTGTTTCTAGCTGTATTTTCCTCAGTTCTGTTTAATCATAAGACTCTGGCTCTCACTGACCTTGTCTTAAGTTAATGTTTATCTTGTATGGGTGTTAATCAATCAGAGGGTTGGGAGGGCAGTTGCTCTGATGCCCAGAGTCGCCCTTGGAACTCTTTGCATATTCTGGGTTTTGTGTTTTTCCACTCCTAGAGATATTGTCGTTCCTAGACAGAACGAACCCTCATTTAATTATGTGTAAATGGACATGTTCCAGATGTTTGCCTGTTTATAGCTCCATGGTTATGAATTTGCTGTCTGTGTGTCGGTGCCATTGCTTGATGGCTAAATCTTCTGTATATTGACAGTTGTGAATCTTTACATACATGGTTTCAGTCGCATTTGTTGTTCTCCTAATTTCTATTCCGCTGTTTAAATTCTTGGGACTAAAATGTAGGTGTACCACGAATTATGATTATTATTGAATGTAGGCTTGGGCCCTTTTCGGGTCAACGAAGAACTTTTCTGTTACATTAGAAATTCCTCGTTAATTCTGCTCAGAACTTTTCTCTGCTATGACAGTTATACAGAGTTCGTTTTCTCTTTTTTTTTTGCCTGTTAATCCAAAACCTTACCACAGGTTTGGAGTTGTTCCAGTTATGTCTTTATTCGCAAGTCTTACTGTGAAGATATACGTATCATCCGTGGTTCTGGAACTCACTTAGAGGTCTCTACCTCGAGGGTTTCTAGATTGGCAAGGGAGAGTCTGTCTTAAGCATGCAATCTCGGTCATGCCTGCGGATTCCCTCAGGGTCCGTAATCGAGGTGACCTAGACGAGACCAAGATTTGTAAATCTTGTAAATACAACCCTACACACACACGCAGTGACTCCTTTCAGTTTTAAGAGTTCTTATTTTTGAGTTTTTTTCGGCAGTGATGTATTATTCCCCTTTACCTGTACCTTTCCGACAACAAGGGTTGTAAGGTTTGGTTCTCGGCTTACTATTTATTTCCCGCACAGTTTTTGGATTGTTTTCTATGTATTCTATTATCTACCTCATTCGTAGTTCTTGTTCACCTGCATGCATGCTATGATGGTGCTCTCTAGTGCGTTCGAATAGTTTTCTTTGAAATGTACGGTACAGTCTTATATATGATGTTTCCTGTTATCACCTTCACACATGCAACTGTTATATAAGTTCTCTTTAAAATGCTGCTATGTTCCGATTGTCCTTCTATGGAATGGTACATCATGATGTATAGATTGTCTATTTTTTTATATGCTATGATGCTATGCATGGCTTCAGGTTTTTTCCGATAATCTATTTTTTTTTAAAGAAAGATTAAATAGAATGTACATGGTTCCACATTGTTTCCCATATATGGTAGCTCGGCGATAATAGCCTGTCTTTTTCCAATTCTTATTAAATTTGAAAATGGCCAGAGCCGAGTTCCTTCTCTCTATAAGGAATCGAATTCATATAAAATATATTCAATCACACAAGAATAAATAAAAAGGTTCAACTGCACAGAAGTCTAACCATTGTTAGATTGTCCCTCTACAGCCAGATTTGTTTGCCGTGTTCTCTTTTTTTGTGCTTAGGAATTATTGATTTACCTAGCATTAAATACACACCTGGGTTCCTATAATAGATTAATATCTTATGGTGCTCTACCGGTAGAATCTTCTGCCGAAACCATCACATCCACAAACATAGTATCTATAATTCATAGTCAGTCAATGACAATTTAACAGAGTATTTCATACCTGGTTTCTTTAATTAAGTATCTTCATAGAAATAGATCACCTCTAGGTGTAGCTAGTCATTCCACCTGACCGTGAGATTGTCTTTCGAGACCAAATCTCCCCCCTAGCTGTCTTGCAGGATCACAATCTGCAACAAGAATGCTTGCATAAGGTGCTTGGCTATCTGGTCCTCACCAGACTTAGCCTCTTCTCCTTCCTCTGCCTATCCCTACAGCGCAGATTTTCCTCTGCCTCCCCCTTTTTCCTGGAAGCCTTTCCAATTAGGGGAAGGTAGTTAGGGTTGCAAGTATATCAACTGCTTTTGCCCAACTTCCTACTCAAGAAGTTGTCGGCACATCAAGAGAACATTTCTTGGTAAAAAAAAAATAATAAAAGAATTATTAAATTCCAAACGATTAATATTGTCATATTCAGTTTATCTCTTATCGCAGTAAAATTAAATATTTACATTTCCTTGGGGCATCACATCTCCCCCTCCTGAGATTGGACATCATCCCGATGTCGTTTGACCGTAGACAGCCTCGGGTAAGCTTGTTTCATAAGCTCTTCATCCTCCAAGGTGGCCTCATCAGGCCCAAAGTGCTGCCACTACACTTTATCTTGGGTAATAACTCGTTTCCGCAGCTGTACTTCTCTCCGATCGAGAATGTTTAGCGACTCAACTAAGACTTCTCCTTCCAATTTGACCTACACATGCAACATCCTAAATCAGTTTCTTTTAAAGAAAACCTTTAGACTGGTCTACTGGAAATAACCCTTACCTGTATATCCTGCCATCAGATCACATGTTTAGGGTCATAAACGTATTTTTTTAACATAGAAACATGGAAGACATTGTGGACCTGGATGTGACTTGGCAGAGCGAGTTGATAAGCCACCAACCCGATTCTTCCGAAGACCTGGAATGGTCCACAATATCGGGGTGCCAACTTGGCACACCCTCTCCACTGCGATGAACTTTTCCTGGCTTGGATCCTCACATAAACATGATCACTGATTTGATATTCCTTGAACCTCCTTTTCCGATCAGCAAAACTCTTTTGTCTATCTTGAGGAGCCTTCAAATTAGAACGTACCCTTTTTACCATATCTTACATTTCCTTAAGCATTTCCGGTCCCAACCTTAATTTATCTTCACATCCACCCCAGCTTGAGGGAGTGCGGCATTTCTGCCCGTACAGGACCTCAAACGAGGTCATTTGTAACGAGGTATGGTACCCATTGTTTTATGCAAATTCAACCAAGTGTAAATACTCCTCCCATTGTGTCGGTTGCTGCATTACATAAGCTCTTAACATGTCTTCTACCACCTGGTTCACCCGCTCGGTTTGTCCATCGGTCTGGAGGTGGTATGTTGTAATAAAGTTTAGCTGTGTCCCCAACTCTGTGAATAATGTCTTCCAAAAGGCTGACATGAATTTCATGTCACAGTCTGAAATTATTGTCTTTGGAAGTCCATGGAATTTAAACACATTCTGCATGAAGATATGGGCAATCTGTACAACTCTATAGGTGGATTGCACAGGTATAAAATGTGCTGCTTTACTCAACTTGTCTATCACCACCATAATAGAATCGTTATTCTTCTTTGTCTTAGGCAACCCTATTATAAAATCCATGGAAATGGTTTCCCACTTCCATTCCGGAATGGGTAGTGGTTGCAATAACCCCGCTGGATGCTAGTGCTCTACCTTAATCTGTTGGCACTCCAAGCATCGTGCTAAATACTCAGCTACATCCTTCTTCATGCCTGGCCAATAATACTCCTTTCGAATCGCAGTGACCATTTTCTGATATCCTGGGTGTGCCGCATAGTGACTAATGTGAAACTCATCAAAGATCAGATTTTCAAGACTGTTTTGACTAGGTACATATATCCTCTTTTTATAATACAACCTTCCAACATCATCCATTCCATATCCTTGCTGATTTTTCTCGCTGGTAGACTGTTGTACTTGCTATTTTATCTGCCGGTATTCAACATCTTGTTCTACAACCCATTTTATCATTTCTTCGAAGGGGCTTTTCCATTCATTGAAGGAAATTTCATACAAACATTGTACTTTCCGACTTAAGGCGTCCGCCACCCGGTTTTCTTTTCCCTTGAAATATTTGATGTCGAAGTCAAAACCACTTAGGAAATCTACCCACCGTGCTTGTCTCACATTTAACGTGGGCTGGCTAAAATAATTGGTCAGACTGTGGTGGTCTGTCAATAATAAAAATTTCCTCCTCATGAGATTGTGTCGCCACATCTTCAAGGCGTGTATGACAGCTGCCAGCTCTATGTCATAGGCAGAATATTTCTGCTCATGCTCTTTAAATTTCCTTGACTCATAAGCTATTACTTTACCTTCCTGCATCAACACAACTCCCACGCCCTCTTTGCTTGCATCAATGCACACCACATAGTCCTTATTAGGATCGACTATGCTCAAAATGGGCGTGGTGGTGAGCAGATGTTTAAGCTGCTCAAAAATTCTTTGACATTCCGGTGTCCATTTGAACGCTCTTCCCTTTTTCTGAAGGGATGTGCTAGGATATGCTACTCTTGAGAAGCCTTCTACAAAGCGTCTGTAATATCCAGCTAACCCCATAAAGGATATGATGTCTGCTACATCCTTCGGTATGGGCCATTCCATTATGGTCCTTATCTTTTCAGGGTCCACCGCAATCCCTTCCTTTGTGATTATATGGCCTAAATACTATATTTCTTCTTTGAAGAAATTGCACTTGCTAAACTTAGGATATAACTGGTGTTCCTGGAGGGTTTGTAGCACCAACCTAAGGTGCTCCTTATGTTCTTCCATGGTACGGGCGTATATCAGTATATCATTGATAAATATCAGCACAAATCTATCCAAATATCGATGAAATAAGTTGTTCATTAAGCACATGAAAGTTGCAGGGGCGTTGGTTAACCCAAAGGGTAGAACCACAAAGTCGTAATGCCCATACCTTGTTCTAAAGGCTATTTTAGCTATGTCTACCTCCTTAATTCTGATTTGGTGGTAACCTGATCGCAAATCGATCTTGGAGAATATTGTTGCACCCTTTACTTGATCAAAAAGCTCATCGATCTGAGGTAAAGGATACTTGTTTTTGACTGTCAGTTTGTTTAGCTGTCGGTAATCTATACACATGCGGAAGGTCCCGTCCTTTTTCTTAACGAATAACACTGGAGCTCCCCATGGGGACACACTGGGGCGGATATAATTTTTGTCTAATAGTTCTTGCAGCTACATTTTTAACTCTGTTAACTCAGGTACACTCATCCTATAGGGTGCTCGAGATACCAGTGCTGCCCCCAGTATGAGTTCGATGGTAAAGTCTATATCCCTTTTAGGTGGCAATCAGGGAATCTCTTCTAGAAACACATCTACAAACTCTTGTATTACAGGGATGTTATCCAACGTGACTATTTTATCCTTTGAGTCAACATAGCCTGGATGGTGTAAATCTGACACCCCTTCCTAATGCATTTTGCTAACTGGGATGCAGTTATTAGCCGAACCTGCACTGGCCGTCTGATTCCTTGTATCTCTTTCCTAATTCCCTGTTCATCCCAATAATAAATAATCTTTGTTTTGCAGTCAACTAATGACTAGTGCTTTTCCAACCAGTCCATATCAATCAGCACATCATATGAACCAAGGGGAAGGACATTTAAATCAGCCATTACTGGCTGACTTGCTATCGTTAAAGGGCAGCTATTGACTTTTGCCAACACTCGCCTCTTGGCCCCTGTAGCTAGCTGTACTAGCCACAGATTCTTGAATTTAACAGTCTATAGTTTACATTGTTCTACAACTTTTGGACTAATATAACTTAATGTGGCCCTAGGGTCAATTAAAACAGCTATGGTAAGGTTAGAAATTTTACCTTCAAATTCCACCATGGTGGGCTGGTACTCTGCCTGACGATCGTCTAGGGCTACATTAATCTTTGGTATGCTACGTCCTACATCTCCAACTGTCGATGCCTCATGGATTTGTGATAACTGCTCAGTTCCTTTTTGCTGCGGACAATTTTTGACGTAGTGAGGCCATCCACAACCCCAACACTGTACTAGGGGTCTTGCTGCCCCTTCACTGTCCAACCTTGCAGGCTGTTTACCGACTCTGGATTCACTAGTTGGCCTGGATTTGTATGAGTTTTTCTGCATAATTCTGTTGTTTTGCCCTTTGTCAATACCCTTGCTTCCACCACTGCAATTTCCTTTACTGTTTCTAGCTGACTTATTACCTCTTTTCTCATTCCATCTTTTGCCTAAAAATTCTCCTTTCTGTTTACTCTGTTGGTAACAAATTCTGGCTTTACAAATAACTTCATCCATGGTCTTAGGATTGTCAAACTCAATCCTTTCTCGCATATACAAGGGTAAAATTCTAACAAATCTTTGCACCTTAGCCTTTTCTTCCCTAATATAAGGCACATAACGAAGCAAGGAAGTGAAATGGGTGATAAATTCATCCATGGTTTGCTACCCCAATCACAAATCATTGAATTCTCTTGCCTTTTCGTGATAGAAATGCTCAGTCAGGTATCTTTCTTTGAAGTACCTTTGAAATTTCTCCCAAGTTATGGTCTGTTCGCTTACCCCTTTTACGATCTTGACTTCTTCCCACAACAGGGTCGCCTTTCCCTGTAATTGAAAGATGGCCAATCGTGCCTTCAAGTTATGACCGTATTCATACAGCTGCAAGCATTTGTTCACATTTATCAGCCATGCTTCAGTTGCTTCCTCCTGTTCCCCGTCGAAGTGTGGCGGTTTAATCTTCTGGAATTCCCCTTGCAACTCTATTCATTGCCTTTTTGAGGTCTGTTGTTTAGATGCATTATCTTATCGTTCCTCCCTTTCTTCCGATCCTTCAGGTTCCGTACGATGGTACTGCTCCTCTGACATTCTCTGTTGTTCCGCACTGGGATTAGCTGGCCGCTAATTCTCTTTGTCAGACAAGCTTTTTAGAATTCTGTCTTGCTCCATTGTCAATTGAGCATTATCTTCATATAACCAGGCCATTTCATTTTTTAGTTCCTATACCATCTCCAAAATAGCCTAGTTTGTATTGTGGGTTTCCTCTCCGAGCTGTACCCATAGCTCAGGATTACGTTTAGGGCCAGGTACAGGTCCCTCAGCCATAGCATATCTGCATGATGCATTGTCCCCTCGCTGCATGCTGCCAGTCTTCCGGTTTCCTATCTTTAACATGGAAAGAAAAAAATGAATCAACATTTTACTATTTCTTTTCTGTAACCTGCTCAAGCAGGGACAATATTGGTATATGCTACTTTCTGCTTCAACTCTAAATCTCTATTTTAATTATAGTGTCACTGTCAATTCCATTTTTTTTTTTTAATTTTTCAATACTTAATTTTGCAATTTTGACTTCAATGCCTAGAGGCCTCAGTTTTGTAACTGGGCTCTGATAGCAATTGTAACGTCTCCATTAATTTTTTTTTTGTAAATTAACTGTCCAACACTTATAATGTTGCGTAGTTGCATTTGAGAGGTACATATCAGTGTAATGATAATCGTTTTTAATGCTATGGTTTTTATCTCCCACCTGGAGGTCCACGCGGTGCCCATTTGCTTACCAGTGTTTCCTACCCTGCTGCCATCACGTGGTTCACAACACTTCCGCGAACTTTTATTTACTTATCTCTCCATTCAATACGTGGCCTAAGCATGTATGTCCTATCCCATTTATTGGTTCAGGGATACTGCCAAATCAACGGTGCATCTTTACCTCCAGGATCCAACGTCGGCAGGCTCCTTGGTTTTGCCTCTTCCGGGGCTTGCTATGGTGGTAAATCATTTGGAGGAAAAACCTCCGGCAAGCCTGCTCCAGACTAACTGTTTCCTCGACAACTCGAAACTGTTGATGAGCAGGTTTCTTCTGGTGTTTCATCTCGTTTTTTTCTGCGAACAACAAAGAACCTACAGGTGACTTGGGCTTCTGTATCTTTTGTTCCATTTATTTGCTACCATAGAATCTTTTACTGTAATTTCTAATCGGGTTTTCCTCTAGCGGTTCCTATGTCTAGCAGGGTATATGGATACCTACCTTGGTTGTATTGGGAAGGGAGGAGCGCCTACAACCGCAGCTAGACCTTTCTTCCGGGTAAGATCCACCATGGAGGCAGCGTTTCTAGCTGTATTTTCCTCAGTTCTATTTAATCATAAGACTCTGGCTCTCACTGACCTTGTCTTAAGTTAATGTTTATCTTGTATGGGTATTAATCACTCAGAGGGTTGGGAGGGTAGTTGCTCTGATGCCCAGAGTCGCCCTTGGAACTCTTTGCATATTCCGGGTTTTGTGTTTTTCCACTCCGGAGATATTGTCATTCCTAGACAGAACGAACCCTCATTTAATTATGCGTAAATGGACATGTTCCAGCCGTTTGCCTGTTTATAGCTCCATGGTTATGAATTCAATGTCTGTGCATCGGAGCCATTGCTTGATGACTAAATCTTCTGTATATTGACAGTTGTGAATCTTTACATACATGGTTTCAATCGCATTTGCTGTTCTCCTAATTTCTATTCCGTTGTTTAAATTCTTGGGACTAAAATGCAGGTGTACCGAGTGTTATGATTATTGTTGAATGTAGGCTTGGGCCCTTTTCGGGTCATCGAAGAAATTTCTGTTACATTAGAAATTCCTCATTAATTCTGCTCAGAAATTTTCTTTGCTATGATAGTTATACAGAGTTCGTTTTCTCTTCTTTTTTTGCCTGTTAATCCGAAACCTTACCACAGTTTTGGAGCTGTTCTGGTTATGTCTTTATTCACAAGTCTTACTGCGAAGATATACGTATCATCCATGGTTCTGGAACTCACTTAGAGGTGACTACCTCGAGGGTTTCTAGATTGGCGAGGGAGAGTCTTTCTTAAGCATGCAATCTCGGTCATGCCTACGGATTCCCTCTGGGTCCGTAATCCAAGTGACATGGACGAGACCAAGATTTGTAAATCTTGTAAATACAACCCCACACACACATGCAGTGACTCCTTTTAGTTTTAACAGTACTTGTTTTTGAGTTTTTTTCGGCAATGATATATTATTCCCCTTTGCCTGTACCTTTCAGGCAACAAGGGTTGTAAGGTTTGGTTCTTGGATTACTATTTGTTTCTCGCACAGTTTTTGGAATGTTTTTTATGTATTTTATTATCTACCTCATTCGTAGTTCTTGTTCACCTGCATGCATGCTATGATGATGCTCTCTAGTGCGTTCGAATAGTTTTCTTTGAAATGTACGGTACAGTCTTATATATGATGTTTCCTGTTATCACCTTCACACATGCAACTGTTATATAAGTTCTCTTTAAAATGCTGCTATGTTCCGATTGTCCTTCTATGGAATGGTACAGCATGATGTATACATTGTATATTTTTTTATATGCTATGATGTTGTGCATGGCTTCGGGTTTTTTCCGATAATCTATTTTTTTTAAAATGAAAGATTAAACAGAATGTACATGGTTCCACATTGTTTCCCATATATGGTAGCTCGACGATAATAGCCTGTCTTTTTCCAATTCTTATTAAATTCAAAAATGGCCAGAGCCGAGTTCTTTCTCTCTATAAGGAATCGAATTCATATAAAAGATATTCAATCACACAAGAATAAATAAAAAGGTTCAACTGCACAGAAGTCTAACCACGGTTAGATTGTTCCTCTACAACCAGATTTGTTTGCTGTGTTCTATTTTTTTGTGCTTAGGAATTATTGATTTACCTAGCATTAAATACACACCTGAGTTCCTACAACAGATTAATATCTTATGGTCCTTTACCGGTAGAATCTTCTGCCGGCACCATCACATCCGCAAACATAGTATCTATAATTCATAGTCAGTCAATCACAATTTAACAGAGTATTTCATACCTGGCTGCTTTAATTAAGTTTCTTCATAGAAATAGATCACCTCTAGGTGTAGCTATTCATTCCACCTGACTGTGAGATTGCCTTTCGAGACCAAATCTCCCCCTATCTATCTTGCAGGATCACAATCCGCAACAAGAATGCTCGCACAAGGTGCTTGGCTATCTGGTCCTCACCAGACTTAGCCTCTTCTCCTTCCTCTACCTGTCCCTACAGCGCAGATTTTCCTCTGCCTCCCCCTTTTTCCTAGAAGCCTTTCCAGTTAGGGGAAGGTAGTTAGGGTTGCAAGTATATCAACTGCTTTTGCCCAACTTCCTACTCAAGAAGTTGCCAACACATCAATAGAACATTTCTTGCTAAAAAAATAATAATAAAAGAATTATTAAATTCCAAACGATTAATATTGCAATATTCAGTTTATCTCTTATCACATTAAAATTAAATATTGACATTTCCTTGGGGCATCACAAAAATTTTATAAAAATAATAAAAAACTATTTTTTTCAAGAAAAATATATTTTTATTATTTTAATAAAATTTTAAATTTTAATGATCATGTTTTAACTCTCTTGTAATTATATAATTTAGACATTCCCTAAATATGTGGTAATGGGAAAAATCACTTGTAATTATATAATTTAAATGTTCCCTAAATGGGTGGTAATAGGCAAAAGCATATCTAAGAGAGTAATATCCATCCTCCCTTTTTGGGGTTTCTTTTAAGCGTTTAAGATGGTATGTCTTCTTTTAAGATGGTATATCATGTTGTATTCTTTTAATATGGTACATCATGTTGTGTTCTTTTAATATGGTATGTCATGTTCTTATGTCGTGTTCTTGACGAGGAACCATAAGCAAAGAGTGGGATGTATGAGGAGGGGAATGATAGCTATTGGAGAATATAGGATTAAAAACATGATTAAAAAGAAGAAAATATGGTGGCAACTAGGTTTGGAATAGGGATTTTCAATAGATATATGAGATACAAGGTTAAAAATATGATTAAAAAGAAGAAAATATGGGGACAACTACGCTCGGAATAGTCATTTTCAATAGATATATGAGATACAGGGTGAAAAACATGATTAAAAAGAACACGATTAAAAAGAAGAAAGTATGGTGACAACTAGACTTGGAATAGGGATTTTCAATAGATATATGAGAGTATTGAAGACTACAAGGTTAAAAACATGATCAAAAGGGAGAAAAGAATGAACAAAGTACACTATTTTGTATAAAATAAAATAATTTATAACATCAGTGAACAATAGCTTTATTTTAAATTAAAATATATTACCATTAAAACAAACATAAATATAATTTTTATAGTTTTCAATTTGGGTGTGGTACAGTATTTTTCATAAAATAAAATAATTAACAACACCAATAAACAATAGTTTTATTTTAAATTAAAATATATAAACATTAAAACAAACATAAATATATTTTTTATAGTTTTCAATTGGGGTGTGGGTAATAGTTGGTTTTAATTAAAGCTATGAAACAAAGATGTAATGACCTTCCTACCTTGGGTACACTATTTTGCATAAAATAAAATAATTAACAACACCAATAAACAATAGTTTTATTTTAAATTAAAATATATAAACATTAAAACAAACATAAATATATTTTTTATAGTTTTCAATTGGGGTGTGGGTAATAGTTGGTTTTAATTAAAGCTATGAAACAAAATAAACTTGGGATATAATGACCTTTCTACCTTTGAAAATGCAGAACATATGGAATACATGTTTACAAATGTGTTTCTCATACAACTTTTCCAAATTAAGAAACCTATCCGCCTCTCTTTGCACCTTTTGAGGCAATTTTTATTATATTGAGGCCACTTCTTTTTTATGTGCTCCTACTTATTTTCTCCTTTAAGAGGTAAGCCCTATTCATTTTCTCCTTTGCACCTTTGGGGGCAATTTTTATTATATTGAGGCCACTTATTTTCTATTTGTGTATCCCTACTCATTTTCTCCTTTAAGTGATACGCCCTACTCATTTTCGAGTTTAAGCGGTAAGCAATAAAGTCAGCTAGCACTTTATTTTATTGATGTTGATATACATATTTTTCATCATTTTGCAATGTAACTAAGTTGAATACATCTTTTAAAACAATGTCTTTCCATCTTTGCACCTTTTGGGGAAATTTTTGTTATAATGAGGCCACTTCTTTTCTATGTTTGTCTCCCTACTCATTTTCTCTTTTAAGCGGTAAGCCCTACCCATATTCTCCTTTGCACCTTTGGGGGATGTTTTATTGTATTGAGGCCACTTCTTTTCTATGTGCGTCTCCCTACTCATTTTATCCTTTAAGTGGTAAGCCCTACTCATTTTCTCCTTTAAGCGGTAAGAAATAAAGTCAACTAGCACTTTATTTTATTAATGTTGATAGAGATATTTTTCATCATTTTGCAATGTAACTGAGTTGAATACATCTATTAAAACAATGTCTTTCCATCTTCTATATCACTTTTGTTTTAGTTTTTTCCATCTTCTACTACCAATTATTTTTAGTTCTTTCCATCTTCTATCACTAACGTTTTTATGATTTTAATTATAAATAAGGTTTATGTCAAACAAATGTAGATTCATTTTAAACATGGATTTACCAAGTGTTGATAGAAATCAAGTCCAAAATTAAAATCAATCTAAATAAATACTCTATATTTTATAATGGATTTTCAAGCCTCATCATAATAACAAATATCATGGACTTGTAAACCAATATTAATAAACTCCTCAAATGACTAACTCAAACTTATATTAATAATTATTATTTTCCAATTTCAATTTTATATTAAATAATTTAATCAATTCATCATAACCTCACATTAAATAATGTTTTTCAACATCACTAAAGTGTAGAACACTTATGGCTTTGAACACAACAAATTATTAAACCTATTTTAAATACACAAATTTTATCATTCCCAACCAGATAAAATGCAGAATAAATTATATACTCACACCTTTATATCAATAAAGTAGAATAAATTATATACTCACACTTTTATATCAATTCAAACCTCTTAAGTGCATGTTTCCCATTGTGAGTCATTTCATCTTTGTTTAACATATTTTAAAGGTTGAGAAAATATATATTATATTCCATGGTTTCTTTGTTAGAAAAATAGTTTTTGAACATTCTAAATTTGTATTTTTAAACGAATAAAATTGCATCTCAAATAAAAATAATATATTTATATATAAAATGATGATTTCTTTAGCCTTGTTGATTTATTGTGTTGTACAATATATTTTTTTGAATTGATTGGATAAATAAATTAAACGAACTAGAAAGACATCTAATTGTAATTTAGGTTTTTTGGAATTGATTGGATAAATAAAATTAAAGGAATTAGAAAGATATTTAATTGTAAGCTAGGTTTATTATTGACAATTTTACCTAATCAAAAATTAGATTAACTAGATCATGAATACATTGTAGTTAAAGGTAGTAATCATTATTGTTTCTTTTGATTGTTTTTTGTATATTCATAAATGTGCTTGATTTTTGTGTAGGATATTATGAACTCTTTTCATAGTAACTAGTAGATCCATCTTACCTCGATATATACCAATAATCAAGAGGGATCCAATCGCTCTTCACTCATTAAGATGGATCTAGGTCTATATATAAAAGTATTAACACTTTTCATTTGATTAAAACCTTGATTTAATTTCTATGGAATATCCATTATAATATTTCTAGTAGTAGTGAGGGCTGGGTTTAGATGTATCGCATATGAACTCATTGTACTTTCTCTTCACCCTCCTATGCTTTCACTTTGTTTTTAGTGAAGTCACATTTAAGTTGAAATAGGTCTGGTGATTGCGATTCTCTATGCTACGATTTCTACAGACAGGTGCCCAAATTTTAGAAAAGATTTCTCTTTTGCAAGAGCTTCAAATGTGATAAGAGACCCACCATCTTCAGATAAGTATCAAGGGAGCTTCTCTATAAGACATTTAGCTATAGGAACAGAAAGAATAGTATTGGAAGTAACCAGAGGAGTTTCCTTGTTTAGCAAGGGACCTTCTCTACAAGATAGTTAGATATAGGAATAAAAAGAATAATATTGGAAGTAAGAAGAGGAGTTTCCTTATATGGATCAACTATAGATACAAACACATCAATCCCTAGAAGATCATGTCTCCCCGTTGGGTTCGAAGGTATCTCCTTAAAACATTCAAATTAGTCATTCTGTTTATAAGATAGAGTTTGGGGAGTTGATCTAGAACACATGATAAATAAATAAAAGTTTCACAAACCACTAAAAATCCCCATAGCCACATTGCATCATTATTTGGATGGTGAATCCACCATATGAGGAAGAAAAAAAGTGTTACAAGACGGATTAGCATCAATAATCTACAAACAAAAGAAGGAAAATCATGGAGTTGTAGAATATTGGAAAAATAATGTTGGTCTATTATTATCATTTTATTTCTATTATCTAATGAAACCTAGCTTGATCTATGGAATATATTCTCTCATAACCAAAATTCAAGCTTAATCAATTTGCAAACAAGTAGAAGAAAAATCATGGGTTTGTACAATAATAAAAAAAAAATAAAAGGGTTGTTATTAATACTATCCTTTTATCATCAATTGAGACCTAACTTGGAGAATAGGTATGAGGACCTATTATATCTTGTTCAAAATCATATTCAATCAAACTTATCAAGTATGAAGCTTCTCATGAATTAATATAGATAAGAGGCTAGAACTTACCTTTCCATTTGCAAGCATGAGGGGTTTCCTTTCAAGTACCCAGGGAACAATATTTTGTGGGGACAATTTATGGATGTATATGATGCATAATTGATTGTAGAATAGGAAATTTAGGTTTCCACAGATCTTTACCTAAATAATTAGGCCTTTAATTGTGCTAATGGAGACATGTGTAAATGGAAATGCCTCTCGAGAATACTCATAGATAAATTTGATCTGAAACCATTACCATATGAGGGTGAATGGTTTCGTTTGGTTGAGGCAATGAAAGACAAAGGTACGACTTGTGATGCAATTGTCAATGAAAATAAGCTCTTTGATTAAGCACTTGGGAAGGAAGTTGCACATGTCTATGTTTTGAGTAAATTGTTTGATTCTATTACATTTAACATTAAGATTTTTTTTCACTCAAATTGGGCTATAGTTAGATCACATAACATATCACATCCTTTTTCATCTATGCTCTTCTTCTCTATGCGCTACCAACTTACGATCTTTCCTTTGCAACATGATGCAGGAGCATCCAATTGAGGGTATCATGGCTGGGGTGTTTGGTCTCCGCTAGGAAGAACACGTTCACACTGATCGTTTACTTTCATTTCCATTTGTTGGTTAAAACAACATTTAGGGACTTGTGTTTTTTTTTTTAAATTTATTAGGTAAACGGAAATTAGGAACATCATGATTAGAGGAAGATTGTTACAACCACCTTTTTCTTTGTTTTTCATTTTTAATTAAACAGTTATCTTTCGTACAAAATATACATTTTCCAACAGAGCAAGAAAATGAAAAAAAATAGTTTTCACGACTATGTAACTACCGATGTAGCTATGAGTAGTTGTGAGAAACTATCTCGAAATAGTACAAAAGAAAGCATATCATATTTGTAGAGGTTCAATTACGAGAGACAAAATAGAAGAAAATAAAAATAAGAATTTCATTTCTGTGTAGAACATTTGTATCCATTTATAGCCTCTATTAATCTCTTTCTATTTAACTACTATGTATTGATCAAGGCAGAGTAATGAATTTCATTTACAGCTAACTATTCATCTCTTCCATACAAATACTATGTGCATTGGCAAGGAATAGAGTAGACACACGACACAAAGAAGCCTCAACAGAATCAAGAGTCCTAGCTTAAAAAAACGACCGCATTGCATATTCAGGGAAACCATAGCGATATAAGTAAAAGTCTTTTCTTTCTTTCAAATAATAATTGTGCAAGAAGATAAGTTACAAAATATACCAGAATAGTAATTGCAAAGATGGTACAAGTCTCATTAGAGACAGCCCACGATAGACCCAGGGTTTGAAGACCCTTAAAATATTTAAGACTGCCGAGATAACATAAATAATATACAAAAAGGGCATAGACAAAGGCAACCAATAGCAATCAACGAGCCGAGGCTCTCAGAACCAAATAACTACCAGACAACCAAACTGCTGGAACCATAACCAAGATAAGAACAAAACATATATCTGTGACGAGGAGCAACCCTAGTGGGTTCACCAGACAGTGACCGTCGTGGAAGCGGACGTCTAAATCAACCACCCACCTGCAGTTACAACCAGCAAAAGGGTGTAGAACATGAGTACTCGCAACTAAAACAAAAGGGTGAACAACAACAAGGGAAAGGGTTTAGAAAGCTCACTAGAGGAGTGGATGACATCGGCGCGAAGAACCCACAACGAAGTCGCACCCATAAGAGGGAGTCCCTACTTGCAAGGAGCAACTACCCTCAGTAAAAACAAAAATTGCAAAAAATAAATGCAGTAGAGACAGAGAGCTTACCTTGCCAAGCAGAGCTAAGGAACCAAGCCCTTGTGACCACAACCTGCAAAGGAACAACACAAAGAAAGAACCAATTAACCAAAGGAACGAATAAGCAAGCAAACAAACAATTATACAATGAAGGCACACAGAGAACAATTGAGTTACAGGACGGAGTGTTAACCCTCAACATAGTTGCAGACAAACTATCAACAAACCCTCATCACGAGCAGAGCAAGGCCAAGTGCCAAAGTGACAAGTGAATGCAGGGTGGAGGAGTATAGTCGAAGCATGGGACGGTGAAGTCTGAGGCAAGGACAAGTGTCCCCTGACACCAACCATCGTACCCAGCAATTAACCACCCCATCAAGCCAAAACAAAATACTTTGTTAATCATTTGTCTTAGTATTAATCATAATTGCATTGACTTTATCCAACTGTTAATCACCGCTTAATTATTATTAACTCGTAAGCTCAAAGGATTGGTCCCATCATATTGTGGTATCAGAGCAGGTTTTGAGTTTTCTTAAGAAATGGAAGTTGGAAGAAGAAGTCGTGGGAGAGGTATTTGGAGAGTCGCAGAGGAAGGATTATGGGAAGAGATTAGGATCCTTAATGCCCGTTTGGCGACAGTAGAAGCAGGAAGGAGAAGGGATTCAGAGGTAGGAGATGACAATGATGAAGAAGCTGTAGTTGCGACAGATGGATCAGATGAGCAAGGACCTGAAATTAGGTTATTGATGTCAGTATTGTTGGCTAGCAGTAAGCCAAAGCTAGAGATTCCAAATTACGATGGCATCTTGTCCACAGAAGTATTGTTGGACTGGATTAGCGAGTTGGACAAATATTTCGAATGTGAGGAGGTCAACGAAGATCACAGAGTTAAATTTGCTGGAACCAAGCTGAAAGGACACGTGGCCTTGTGGTGGGACAATGTCCAAGCATAAAGAAGGAGAATGAATAAGTGTTAAGAAATGGCCAAGAATGGTAGAAAAGATGAAGGGCAGATTTTTGCCCAAAGATTACCAGATTTCCCTGCATCAACAAGTGAAGAATTTGAAGCAGAGAGGAATGATGGTGAAAGAATATAATGAAGAATTCTACTGGCTGAATTTGAGAGCTGGTTCCATGGAGGACACCCTGAGAAAATAGCAACGTTTGTGAACGGCCTAAGGCTGGAGATATTGGATGAGATAAGTATTCTCTCCCCAAGGAACATAGAAGAATCATACCAGAGTGCCATAAAGGTAGAAGAGAAGATCACAAGGAAACAGAATGCCAAGAGAGGATGAGGAACTGGCAGGGGAAAAGGACAATCCTATGGCAGAGGACAAACTGCCAACAATATTGAAGAGGGTAGCAGTTCCAAGACTTCAGGGACAGCAGAAAAAGTAGACGACACTAGAGGAGGAAGGCCATATCAGAGAGGAAGGGGAAATGGTAAAGGCAGAGGAGCTACCTATCGGTGCTACAAGTGCCACAAGTGGGGGCACAAATCCTTTGAGTGTCCTAAAGGAGAACAAGCTAGTCCAAGAGTGGCGTATGTTGCACAGCCTGAGGAAGTAGAGGCACCACCCTAGGAAGTAGAGAATGTGCCAGAAACTAGGGAAGCCTTAATTTTGAATAAAGTACTGTTGAAGCCAACAAAGGATATCGCTGAACAAAATAAAAGGAAGGAATTAAACCAGACAATTTGTAACTCACACGGAAAATGTTGCAAGCTGATTATTGACAGTGGGAGTACAGATAATATGGTTGCCACAGAGATGGTGGAGAAGTTGGGTTTGAAGTGGCTAAAGCACCCTAGTCCCTACAAGGTGTCGTCGTTGCAGAAAGGCCATCAGCTCTTGGTTGACGAAAAATGTGAAGTTGAGTTCCATATTGGCAGGTATAAGGACAAGGTTATTTGTGATATTATGCCTATGAACGTATTTCACATACTACTAGGAAGGCCATGGAAGTATGACAAGAAGGTAGTTCATGATGGAAAGACAAATTGTTACAAGTTTGTTAAGGATGGGATTAAGCACATGCTTGTACCCATCAAGGAGGAGGAAGCAGCAGAAACTAGCGGAACCAAAGTGTTGCTGATGGGAGGAAAGGAATTTTTGAAACAGATCGAAGATAGGAAGATAAAATATGTTGTTGTGAGGAGGCCAAAAACAGTGCTGTTGCACACCGAAATCACAGATTTTCCTAAAGAAATTCAGAACATGTTGCAGGAGTTCAGTGATATTATAGTGGGCAATTTGCCAGATAAATTGCCTCCTAAGAGAAGTATCAATCATCACATATATTTTATACCCAGAGCTATTCTACCAACAAGGCAACGTATCAAATTAGTCCTAAGGACAACAAGGATATTAGGAAACATGTATAGGAATTGTTGGATAAAGGGTTGATAAGGGAGAGTTTAAGTCCCTGTGTAGTTCCAACAGTTTAAGCTCCAAAAAAAGGAGGAGATTGGAAAATGTGCATTGATTCGAGAGCCATCAATAAGATTACCATCAGGTAGAGGTTCCCACTTCCACGGATGCATGACATGATGGACTATTTGAGTGGGGCATCATATTTCTCAAAAATTGATCTGAAGAGTGGATACCACCAGATCCGAATCAGGGAAGGGGATGAATGGAAGACAACTTTTAAAACAAATGAAGGTTTATATGAGTGGTTGGTGATGCCATTCGGGTTAAGCAATGCCCCTAGTACCTTTATGTGCTTAATGAATGAGATGTTAAAGGAATTTATTGGAAGGTTTGTGATTGTATATCTTGATGATATACTTATTTTTAGCAAGATCAGAGGAGAACATTTTTGACATGTTCAAAGTCTGCTAGAGAAGTTACAGCAAAACAAGTTGTTGATAAATCTAAAAAGATGTCCTTTTCTTTAGAGGGAATTAGTTTATTTGGGTTTTGTGATTGCAGAAAATGCGCTGAAAATGGACCCAGAGAAAATTGCAGTTATCATTAGCTGGCCATCCTTAACAAGTCTATTTGAGGTACGCAGTTTTCATGGGTTGGCAAGTTTTTATCGTAAGTTTATAAGAAATTTTAGTGAGATCTACACGCCTATGTTGGATACTATAAAAAAGGCAAGTCGTCTTTTCTGTTGGACTGAGGCAGCCGATAAAAGCTTCTAAATGTTGAAGAAGAAGATCATTGAAAGACGAATCCTGAGATTTCCATATTTTAACAAACTTTTCCAAGTATGTTGTAATGCCAGTGGTACAGCCATTGGGGTCGTACTCAAGCAAGAAGACAAACATGTTGCTTATTTTAGTGAAAAATTGAACAAAAGCAGGTAGAAGTACTCATCTTATGCCAAGGAGTTCTATGCTGTCGTCCAAGCATTGGAGACATTGTTTGTTGGGAAATGAATTTGTTTTGTTTTCTGATAATTCTGCATTACAGTATGTTATGCAGCAGCATAAATTGAACCAAAAGCATGCAAAGTGGGTTGAGTACTTGAAGAGTTTCACATTTGTCTTGAAGCATATCAGTGGATAGGCCAACAAGGTAGCATATGCATTCAGCAGAAGAGCTTTGCTTTTACAGGAGAGCACGATACAAGTGTTGGGTTTTGAGCATCTAACGGACTTGTATCAGACAGACGAGGATTTTAAGGAAACTTACTAAGCTTGCCAAAATCCTTTATCGAGGAACAATAGTCCGTGGCTAAACTATAATTTACAAGAGAAGATGTTGTTTAAAGAGGGACAGCTATGCATTCTCGACTGTTCGATGAAGGAGAACATCATCAAGGAGAAGTAGAGCGGAGGTCTAGCTAGACATTTCGGCATTGATAAGACCTTAGACCAGCTCAACCATTTTTATTACTAGCCAAAGATGCGAAGGGATGTGCAGCGATTTGTAACTAGATGTAAAGTGTGTCAATTGGTGAAAGGATATAGTCAGAATACAGGACTCTACAGACCACTACCTATTCCAAATAGACTGTGGGACTCAGTCAGTTTGGAATTTATCTTGGGTCTACCAAGAATGCAGTGGGGTTACAATTCTCTGATGGTGGTAGTAGACAGGTTCTCAAAAATGGCATATTTCATCCCTTGTAAAAAAGACTAGCGATGCCACTCACGTAGCCCACTTGTTTTTCACCGAGATAGTCAGGTTGTATGGCTTGCCTAAGTCCATTGTTTCCGACAGGGACATGAAATTTACAAGATACTTTTGGCACACCTTGTGGAAGAATATGGACACAGTTAAGTTTCAACTCTGCTTATCACCCACAGACTGACGGGCAAATAGAGGTGGTAAATAGGAGCTTGGGAAACCTGCTACAGAGCTTGATCGAGGAAAATTCATAGATGCGGGATCATGTACTTGCCTAGGCGGAGTTCGCCTACATCGACTCACCAAATCGTAGCATAGGATATAGTCCTTTTCAGATCTTATATGGCATGCATCCTCGCAGGGTGCATGAGTTACGAGATCTAGGATAGCTGGAAAGGCAGAGTGTTGATGGGGAAGATTTCGTCAAAGAAATGAATGACTTACATGAGCAGGTAAAGACAAAGTTGTAGGACAACAGTCAAAAGTATAAACAGCGGGAAGATTTGAAACGATGAGAGGTACAATTTAATGTTGGGGATGAAGTCCTCACACATTTGCATAGAGAATGGTTTCCTGGGGGTGAATACAACAAATTGAAATATAAAAAGATTGGCCCTTACAAAATTCTACTTAAATTTTCAGCCAATGCTTATGAATTACAACTGCCACTAGGGATAGGCATATCACCCACTTTCAATGTGGCAGACTTGTTTCCATATACTGCTAGTCCTAAAGATGAGAGTTCAACATAGCCTACGGGACACACAGGAAGGACGAGACACTTGGATGAGGCAAATGCCTTCAGCTCAACCCCTTGAGATTGAGAGGGTCCTCGACACTTAGGTGGCCAGACGAGCTTGATGGAAGGAGTACCTACAGTACCTTTTCAAGCGGAAGAACCGTCCCATTGAGGACAGTTCTTGGCTTGACACCAGACAAATACAGCGGGCAGACTATTCAGTCGAGGAGCTCATGGACCAGAGCCATGAATTTTTCTTACCTCAGGAGACTGATGTAGGAGCATCCAACTGAGGGTATCATGGCTGGGGTGTTTGGTCTTCGCTAGGAAGAATAGGTTCACACTCATCGTTTAGTTTCATTTCCATTGTTGGTTAAAACAACATTTAGGGACTTGTTTGTTTTTTGTTTTAATTTATTAGGTAAATGGCACTTAGGAACATCATGATTATAGGAAGGTTGTTACAGCCACCTTTTTATTTGCTTTTTCTTTTTAATTAAACAGTTATCTTTTGTACAAAATTTATATTTTCCAACAGAGCAAGAAAACGAAAAAAACAATTTTCACGATTATGTAACTACCAATGTAATTGCAAGCAGTTGTGAGAAACTGTCTTGAAATAGTACAAAAGAAAACATATCATATTTTGTAGAGGTTTGATTACGAGAGACAGAACAAAAGAAAATAAAAATAATAATTTCATTTCTGTGCAGAACATCTGTATCCATTTATAGCCTCTATTAATCTCTTTCCATTTAACTACTATGTATTGATCAAGACAGAGCAATGAATTTGATTTAGAGCTAACTATTCATTCCTTCCATACAAATACTATGTGCATTTGCAAGGAACAGAGCAGACACACGACACGGAGAAGCCTCTATAGAATTAAGAGTCTCAGCTTAAAAATATGACTGCATTGCATATTTAGGTAAACCATAGCCACACAAGTAAAAGTCTTTTATTTCCTTCAAATAATAGTTGTGCAGGAAGATAAGTTACAAAAAATGCCAAAATAGTAATTGCCAAGATGGGACGAGTCTCATAAATAATATACAAAAAGGGCATAGCTAAAGGCGGCCAACAACAACCAACGAGCCGAGGCTCTCAGAACCAAATAACTACCAGACAACCAAAGTGTTGGAACCATAACCAAAATAAGAATGAAACATATATCAGTGACGAGCAGTGACCCTACCCGGTTCACCAGACAGTGACTGTCATGGAAGCGGATGTCTAAAGCAACCACCCACCTATAGTTACAGCCAACAAAAGGGTGTAGAATCTGAGTACACGCAACTGAAAGAAAAGGGCGAACAACAGTAAGGGAGAGGGTTTAGAAAGCTCATCAGAGGAGTGGATGACACAGGCGCGAAGAACCCACAACCAGGTCGTAGCCACAAGAGGGAGTCCATGCTCGCAACAAGCAGCTACCCTTAGTAAAAAACAAAAAATGTGAAAAAGAAATGCAGCAGAGACAGAGAGCTTACCTTGCCAAGCAGAGCTGAGGAACCGGGCCCTTGTGACCGCAACCTGCAAAGGAACAACACAGAGAAAGAACCAATTAACCAAAGGAATGAACAAGTGAGAAAACTAAAAATTATACAATGAAGGCACTCAAAGAACAATTGAGTTACAAGACGGAGTGTAAACCCTCAACACAATCGCAGACAAACCATCAACAAACCCTAATCACGAGCAGAGCAAGGCCAAGCACCAAAGTGACAAGTGAATGCGGGCTGGAGTATAGTCAAAACATGGTAAGGTGAAGTCCGAGGTAGGGACAACTGTCACCTCACACCTAACACCGTAACCTGCAATTAACCAAGCCATCAAGCAAAAACAAAATATCTTTGTTAATCATCTGTCTTAGTATTAATCATAATTGCATTGACTTTATCCAACTTAATCACCACTTAATTATTGCTAACCCGCAAGCTAAAAGGGTTGGTCCCATCACAACATTTAGTACAAATGCTAATAAGATAAAAAAAAA
>APFE031580867.1:108508-118742 GCA_000404065.3 Pinus taeda
TTAATATGTTGATATGCGGTTGTTACTCTTAATGTGGTACTATTGGCATCAAGAATCAGTTAGAAACCCCTCCCGGCTTCTTTGTTTTGGAATGGTTGCAACTACCCAATGGCTTTCCAACTTTTCAAATGCCCCCAGAATTTCCAATGGGGGGGGGGGAATATTTTAATGTTTCATAATATGTGAATGAGCCATTGGGTCTTCAGTCCAGTAGTAGTGTGATTTTTTGCGCTTTCTTGCTACTTTCCACCAGGACACTTTGAGTGAACGGGTAAGGGTAGCCCCATTGTCACCGCAGGCTCGAGATGTTAATGCAAAAACATATTTTTTCTTTGTTATGGAGCAGAGTAGAATTCCACGGTTTAATTTTCGCAGTCGTTATCGTTATTTGAGGTATGCAAAACCCGAACAGTTTGAATTTATATATATTCATTGAAATTTTCCTTCTTCATATGTATATCGATCAAGAGTTGTAATGGAAGAATGTTGTAATGAATTTTACGAGCATGCACGCTCCTTTCCCCTTTAAAAGGCTACCACCTTATATTGATACATGTATGGAGCCGGTCCCATATTAACATAATAGATATTGTGTGGGTGGATTTCGTGAATTAGCAAATTAACAACCCATTGATACATATTCAATGACGCTGTGCATCCTTCACCCCAAGGGAAAGCACTGCAATGAGAATTGTGATTGATACTGTTACATGCCCTTACCCTAAAATAAATAGTAATAATAAGCGTGGTTGATTCTATTTCTTACGGTTGGTTGAAACCTTACTAGTATTATAAATTATGAAACCATTTTATTTAATAACTTTGCATGGTGAATGATTACATGAGCGTACACTCTCTATATTAGAAATTGTTTGCATGCGGCTTGAAAATGGATAACATATACATAAATTTAATTATGTAATGAAAAATACTTTTGCACCAGGTCAATACAGTAGTGAGGGTATAATCGTTTTTACACTTGTAAATAAAATTTGACCTGAGGCAATGTACTGCCAATGAATTTATAATAATAAAATAATAGTGGCTCCACAATGGTTAATGCATCTGATTTTGCATGACATAAACATGGGTGTATTAATGCCTAGGACTTTGCATTTTCAACCATAAATAACAAAGTTTTTATAATTTCATTCATGCATGTGAACAATGAAGGAAAACGAGTGCTTTTATAATTTTTAAGCATTTATTTAATGCATGTGGAATAGAGGATGAATAGGCATTTTTTTAATAATTTTTTCACCTGTGCAATATAGGTAACTAGGCATGGTTTTCTAATTATACACATTTACTTAAGGCATAGGGAAAATAGACATGCTTTATAATTGTGTGCACTTGTATTATATTTTGGGCATAAAGATAAAAGGATTAGTTGTATTTTATGTTATTGCAATGGTAATAGTAAGATTAATTTTGTAGTAGAAGAAACAAGTACAATACTCTTTATGGTTTTGCAATAATATATTCATAGCTTTGCATTTGAATTAAATGCATTAAAAATATTGTTTTGCATATAATAGTTAATGTATTGCAACTGTCAAATAGTTATGGTTATGTATGCAAAAGTAAGAGATTAGTTATGGAAATTAATTTTACATTTACATGTGCAAGAAAGGGTTCTCTTGAAAAGAGGTATAATACGTAGAAGAGTATTAATTCTTATGAAACATAAATATGAACAAGTAGAGATTGAATATGCAATGAAAAAGGTCATAATATTTTGGTTTTTGATAGTCATGATGTTAGGGATTGTTAATGATAGTATTGTAGGAAAGAATCATGACTTTCATAGAGAATGGCGTGATAGCTTTAAACTAACCTCTTTTAAAATGACCAAAAGTTGGAATATGATTAATATTATGAGTTCAATATGGACAATTATTGTTATATGGAGAGTGGAAGATCATCAAAGGAAATTTACAAGCATAACCTACCGCAAAAAAAAAAAAAAAAAAAAAAAAAAAAACATACCATGAAGACATTGTGCTTGAAGAAATGTGGGGTAAAGTATCTGAGAAACAAAACATCATGTTTAATGTAATACTCCCTAGTTAATTATGGTTGAGTTAAAAATTATGCCTCTTTGTTAAAAATAATCAACTATGGAGAATGGATGGAATCCCTTATTATCATTGAGTGAGGGGTGAACTCCCTCAGGCAATGTTTAATACAATAAAAGTTTGTTGGTTTTTTCCTTCAAGGTTTCTAGGGTATATCTATGTCCATTTACGTGCTTTCCTATTATGTTATCTTGATAATATGGCTACCTTACATCACGTTGGAAACTACATCATTCAAAGTGTTATTAACAAGCAGTGTTAAATGAGCAATGTTAATGATGTAAAGTTACAATAGAAAGGATTATGTTAAGAAGTTGAATTAATGGTTATTACTTTATGATTTTTTATAATTGTTTTTCTAATGTTTCTTCACTTAATGATCATCTGATAAGTCATTTGGGAATTTACATACTCGTAAAACTGGTAAAAATTGATAATCTTGTATATTTTTTATTAGGTCTACTGAGGTATGTTACATCATCATTTATGTCTATCACCCTCGAGGTGACAACGAGTTCATCCAAGTGCGAAATAACTCATTGTAATTCCGATTCAAGATTAACCTATTGATTGTTGGTTCTTCAGCACATTGAGAAATTGACTTAGTTGTTCACCACCTATCATGAGCATTGAGTAAATACTAGGAAAGTGCAAGAGTCAAATTTTGTCGACAAGGGATAGTGGTCTTATTGATCCAAATTGGATCCATGAAAATAATCAAAGTGCTATGACTGTATCAAAATCATGACAGACTTCAAAACTTGTGAACAAAGAGCTATCAGGAAGGACCTCTAGACAGTGGTAGTTTGTAGCCAGCAAGGAACGACAAGGACCTTTCTCAAAGCGTGTTGACCGAGGCCCATAGAGACTATGCAGGACACAAACTAGCAGTTAGGAAGTCTGGATCGGAAAACGAAGGCCATTTTTGATGCGCGATTAGTGCAATCATGCATCGCTGGGTAAAAACCCTCGAGAAGGAAAAGCCTTGAAGCGCTCGATCGCATGGGAAGCCAGGAAACCATAGGGAAAGCGCTAAAGCAAAAGGTGGGCCCCACACTCCAAAACTGGTGGAATATTGGAGGCATATTAGGCGGTAAGCAGATTTGACAAGAGAACGAGCGATTCCATACATTGCACGATGTGTGTCCAACGGATGAGAGAGAAAACCGCCTCTGATCGCGGGCTAATGGTCTAGTGAGCCAACCGCGCGATAAGAGCGAACACCGTAGGATCTGGGGGCTCCAAATCTGATGGCGGAGATTGCGCCCAATGAGAAACTGGATCTGAAGGGAAAATAAGCTACAATACATAAAGTTTGAAGTCCAATTTGACCGCTAAGTTTACGGATGAATCATTACACAGTGTAACCGAAATACTGAACTGTTTGAGGAAGAGCTGGCGTAGTTCGTGAGAGGACAAGTGGCCACTTCCCTATTAATCATTGGTGAGGATGCAGAGGTAGGGAACTCCAAGCGAACATCAGTACGCGATTTGAAGGGGTGGAAGAGGAAGCGAACAGTCATGAGACAAGTTGGCTTTAAGCCATGAACAGACAGAGAACAGAATAGAGGAGGAGAACAGAGACAAGCGAGAAAGAGGCAATGAAGCAAGACGCAGAAAACAGAGAGTCAAGCTGACCATCAGAGTTAAGATAGCATCAAGCAGATAGAACCAACCTTGAGAGGTTCAAGCAATCCCTGTGAGGATATCTGTTGGGAATTGAGCTCCATATTAGACTTATCCCATTAAAGACCAGAGAGGTTGAAACTTGGTAGGGAAAGATTCTGTGCACTCTAGTGGCTTGGGGAATCCAAGAACCACCCTACTAAGTATCATCTATTTCAAGAGATTCAAATTGAGCTCCTCATTGTAAAAAAAATTTCTTTAAAGACACCATAAGAAAAGGCCACCACTGAAAGCTAGACTGGAGATGTATCCTAGGAGGATTGGGTGAGCTCTTTGTTAATTTGTTGTGTTCTTATATTTGCTTATAGTGTTTCGCTTACTGTTTTCCATTTTCCAGTGTCTATGTATTTTTCAATCTGATCGATCTGTTACCTAAGATAACATAGACACACACCAACACATGAGTCTGTAATACCTTCTTTCATTAATTAATTAACTGAGATCACTTACAAGGGATTTTTAGATCAAGTGGTATCAGAGCTCAAGGCTTTTAAGGTTAGACAAGCTTGTGTTGGATTTAGTTGTTGAATGGTAACTAGATCAAAGCTCAAATTAGGAGAAGGAGAGTTGGTCGAAACTAATCCTGAAATTGGGAGAGTCTATCCTCGGAAGACAATGTTAGAGGAAGGTTCTATGGGGCTAGACCCTCAATTCATAGATAGCTTCCTAGCCATAAAGTCCATGGTAGAGGAAATGTATAGGGACTTTAGAAGACACGAGGATGAAGATTCATCAAGCTCCAAACAAGATAAAGGAGAAGATGAATCTCACTTCCATGACCACTCAAAAGGAAAAGGGAAAGAAGAAAGCTTTCTCACACCTCCTAATATCCCTGAACATAAAAAGAAGGCATATTTAATTAAACTAGATCTAAAATTTGATTTGCCTATATATGATGGAGAGTTGAATGCAGAAAAGGTAGACAATTAGATTAGAAAAATTGATGTTTATTGCATAATGCAGAATATCGATTCAAATAAGAGAAAGATTCAGTTGGCAAGCCTATGCCTTGGTTTGGTGGAAAGGCAAGACCCAAGCTGACCTAAAGAGACATGGTAAGACTATCCCTGTCTGGAGTGAATTTGTTTCTACAATCAAAAAGTAGTTCTATCCATTGGCCTACATGCAACAAGCCATGATGAGATGGCAAACTCTTCGACAGTTGAAAGGGAAAAGTGTACAGGGATACACTCCAGAATTTAGAAAGAGAGCATTGATTCTAGGAATCTCATTAGACTCACCTGAGACTCTGTTGAAGTACATCGGTGGTCTACACAGCTACATGAGGCACACTATCCTCATGTTTAATCCCACTAGTATGGATGAGGTATATGTACAAGCTACTCATCTAGAAGCTAGAGGAAAGAGTGGAAGTCCAGAAGTTGGGGGATCATCCCAACCCATTGCAAGCAAGAATAAAGAGAAAAGAAAGCATAAATGGAAAGCAATGAAGGCTAACATTGCACAGAAAAGAAATGCTTCATGCACTCACTATAAAAAGGATGGGCATGATGATGAACACTGTTGGATTCTGCATCTAGAGCTGAGACCTAAGAAGTTTGAGGGCAAGAAGAATAAGACTGCTGCAACTATTCAGAAAGATTTGGGGTCAGAATCAGGAGATGAAACAACTATTGCAGCCACATGTATAAGAGGTAAGAATTCTGAGGCATCTACTAGTAATTCTGCACAATCTACTATTGGTGAAGAAAATGAGAGAAAAAGACATGAGCTTTTCCATATTCGAGTTATTTCCAAACATAAAAATATTGATACTTTGTTTGATAGTGGCTCACAAGTAAATTTAATATATGAATCAATTGTAAATAAGTTGGGATTGGTGACTACACCTCACAAGAAACCATACCCATTAGGATGGTTAAATGATAAAGCACAACTACAAGTGACTAGACAATGCAAATTCAAGTTTTCTTTTGGGTCAAAATTCGTAGATGAGGTTGAGTTAGACATAATTCCTTTGTATATATGTGGAATTGTTTTAGGAAGTCCTTACTTGTATGATCGAAAAACTATTTTCTATTGAGCTAAGAACAAGTATTTACTTGTTACAGATGGAATCAAATACTTTGTAAGAGCTCATAAGCTCAAGAATAATTATACTTTCATAAACTTAGGGTAGATGAAAAGAATGATAAATTCATGCAAACAATTCTTACTAATGGTAGTAAAGGAAAAGAAAGCTGATAAAACCAATGTATTTGAGGGTTGTAATGCTAAACAACAAGTTGATTTAGAAAAGGTTGTTTTAGAGTATGATATCTTGTTTTAAGAACCTAAAGGTCTACCACCCAAAAAGGAAATAATGCATGATATTATTTTGCAGCAAGATGCTCCATTGCCTAACATTGAAATGTACAGGCTATCCACTTTAGAGAACACAGAAATCAAGAAGCAAGTGTAGGAGTTGCTCAAGAAAGGGTTCATCAGACCTAGCACATCACCATGTGGGTCACGAATTGTTTGGTGAGAAAGAAAAATGGCTTATGGATAATGCGCATTGATTACCGATCACTGAATAAGATGACAATGAAAAATCGTTATCCCCTTCCTCACATAGATGATCTCTTAGATAAATTGAAAGAAGCTATTTATTTTTCCAAGCTAGACTTGCATAATGGATACCATTAGGTCAGAGTTGTAGAACAAGATGCATGGAAGACTACTCTCAAAACAAAGCAGGGATTGTATGAGTGGCTGGTTATTCCTTTCGGCTTAACTAATGCTCCTGCTACTTTCATGAGATTAATAAATGATGTACTTAGACCTTTTCTTGATGATTTTGTTATTGTGTATCTGGATGACATTCTGATATTTAGCAAAATGTGGGAAGAACACTTAAAGCATGTTAAGCAGACACTAGACATTTTTAAAAGAGAAAAACATTATTTGAAACTCTCAAAATGTGAATTTGGCATAACATCTTTGAATTATTTGGGACATATAGTAGGGGGTGGTGAATTGAAGATAGATCCCTCTAAAGTGGCAGTCATTGTGAATTGGCCTAAACCCAAATTTGCTACAGAAGTTTGAAGCTTCTAAGGAGAAACACAATATTGGAGGAAGTTTATTTCTAACGTTTCCTCAATTGCAGCTCCCTTACATGATTTAACAGGATTGAACAAGGTGTTTCAGTGGGGAGGCAAACAATAGAAAGCCTTCGACACCTTGAAAGAAAAGATTAGTACAACACCTGTACTAGCACTTCCTGATCTTCAAAGACCATTTGATATCCAAACGGATGCCAGTGACTATGCCATGGGAGCAGTGTTGACACAACACGGTAAACCCATATGTTATCATTTTGAGACATTTAATTCTATAGTAGTTAACTATCCTACATATGATAAAGAATTGTATGCATTAGTACAGAGTGTGAAAAAGTGGAAACATTATTTAATGGGCAAAAAGACAGTTATACATACTAATCATCAACAACTCCAATATCTACACTCCCAAACTAAGTTGCAGCAATCAAGACACTATATATGGATGGTTTTTCTACAACAATTTCATTTAGTCATCAGATATAAAAATGGCATACACAATAAATTTGCAGATATGTTATCTAGACCAATTATAAATGCATCTACTATACCTAAGCATAACTCAGTATTGCATGAGAGATACATTGAATAATATGCTCAAGATATAGATTTTAAAGATGTATATGCAACTTCAAGTCAAGGCAAGTGAGTAGAAGAATTGGATTATCACATTAAGGACCAACTCTTGTATCATTGTGGGAAGCTATGCATTCCACAAAATGAAAGAGTAAAGATAATTCAAGAAGCACACTCTTTTTTAATATCAGGTTGCTTTGGGGTAAGTAAAAGGTTGCACAGCTGCAAAGATTTGGTTATTGGCCAAAAATGAATGAGACAGTTTATAGATATGTAAGAGGGTGTACCATGTGTCCTAAAAGCAAGTCCAGCAATAGAAAAATATGCTTGTACACTCCACTACCAATTCCTTCTCATCCTTGGGAAAGTGTTTCCATGGACTTTGTTGGAGAATTGCCTAAATCTAGGAAAGGTCATGGCTATTTATATGTTGTTGTGGATAGGTTCAGCAAAAAGTGTATTTTGATACCTTGTAATAAATAGATTACAGCTAAACAAACTGCAAAGTTGTTCTTTCATCATGTATGGGTTCATTTTTGATTACCCACTTCCATTGTATCTGATCGAGACACCTGACTTGTTGGGAAGTTTTGGTCGAGTCTATGGGAACTGATGGACATCAAACTGAAGAAAATCATAGCCTTTCATCCATAGACAGATGGCCAGATAGAAGTGGTCAACAAGACAGTGATCTAGTTGCTCAAAGGATATTGCAGCAAGCATCCCAAACTTTGGGATGAACATTTGTGTTTTCTGCAGCATGCTTACAACCAAGCAAAACATTCTTCTACATAGAGATCTCCTTTTGAGACTTGTTTTGGTTTGACACCAAGGTCTCCCTTAGATTTTGTCTTTGGTAAAGACATAGTAGTTGATGGACACAGTGATGTGGACAAGTAAACCAAGTTCATTGAACTAATCCAAGAGATTCACCAGGCAGTATAGGAACAGCTGGAAAAGAGCCAAGCCAAATACAAGGCAAGGCATGACAAGCATCAAATGGAGCATAGTTTCCAAGATGGTGATCAAGTCTAACTATATATCAGCAAAGATTGAATGCAAGGTGAAGGTAAAAATATAAAGCCAATAAGGTATGGACCTTTCAAGATACTTGATAAAATTGGTGAGAATGTTTTTTCCTTGATTTACCAACTTACATGCACATCTACTCAATTGTTAATGCAGAAAACTTGAGACTATTTGAACCTTCATTAATTTAAGATCCCGAAGATCAGAGTCAATTGCCTTCTGTTGATGATATGTTACCTGAATATCTCAATGAATTGCAAGAAGACATAGTTCTAGACAGAAAGGTAAGGACAATGCACAGGGGGGATGTTGAGTACCTCAGGATTGGACTCAAGGGTTCAAAGCCAAGCATTGCAAAATGGATAGAGATTGGACAAGTGAGACAACTATACCCTCACTTAGTCGATGCTTGAAAACCAACTTTTGGTGGTCCAAAAGCTTTTTCAGTGGGAAGGTCGTGATCCGAATTGGATCCTTAAACATTCTCTAAGTTTTCATGACTATTTCAAATTATGTCAATCTTCAAAATCTTATGGATATCGAGCTTATCAGAAATAACCTCTAAACAATGGCAATTTGTGGTCAGCACGGAACAACAAGGACCCTCGGTCAAAGTGCGCAGACCGTTGGCCCATGTTGACCATGCACTGGCACAAATTGACAAACGGGAGGTCAAATCTAAAAACAGAGGCAGTTTCAGAGGGCGTCCCCCTCAGTGAAGGAAAGCCCCAAGTGCTCGGTCACGAGGAAAAGCATAAAACCGTATGGAAATCGTCGATTTCGTCAGAAGGCGATTCTCGCGCTAAAACTGGCAAGATATCGGAAGGGCTTCAAGCGGTAAGTGGGTTTGACCAAGTCCTTCTCGATTCCATACACTGGGTGACATGCATCCAGTAGATGCGAGAGAAAACCACTCACATCGCGCAGGTAAAGGTCACGCTACTTACCCGCCCGATATGGATAGAGACCATAGGATCTAGAGGCTCCAAATCAACAGAAGAGAAATGATCTAATGGATGACAGGATTTGATGGCGAAGTAGGCTGAGTCATATGAGATTTGAGGTCTGGCATGACCGCTGAGTTGGAAAAGGAATCAGTTTCGCGAGCAATCTTGGAGTAATGGAAATGACAACCGTTCAAAGAGAACTGACACTCAGTTCGTGAGGAAACAAGTGGCCAACTCTTTGTGAAGCATTACACAGTGATGATGATGCTGTAACAACCCAAAATAAATATCTAATTAATTTATTAACATTAAATTTAAATCAGAGTGGCACTTAGCCAAATAAACATGTGATTAATTAATTAAACTCAAACTATGAATAGTGTTTACCTATGCTTACCTATGGTAGAAGTAGGCTTACCACAACAAGGTTTTGGGGACAACTCTCCACCCAACCGTAGGCTCAATTGCGCAAGGATTTGCTACAACTGGCCACCCCCGAGCCCTTAATCAACATACTACTGCCAGTGACTCCTAAGTCTTAGAACACCATTCTCCCAAGAGAATGAAAGATAGAATCTCGGAATGATGGAATGCAGGAATGCCTCTCATCTTCCTCACCATCTATTAAATAGAACAACATTGGATGGGAACTACATGCACACACTCCATGTGTCTACATGTGACTTTGACTTTTAGCTTTCTTGTTTTATTTCTTTACTTTTCTTTTGATTTTAAGCTTTCCTGTTTTATTTTCTTCTTTTTGATAGCTTTACTGATTTTTTTTATTGTTTTCTTTGTTTTATTTCTATTTATTCTTATTTAGAGCTTTAGTATAGTTATTACTATTTTTATT
>APFE031580868.1:0-122534 GCA_000404065.3 Pinus taeda
GGTAGTGGCCGTGGAAATGAAGTCTCATCGAACCGGAAGTCTTGGGTTCAAATCTTGGGCTACCCTTCCCCAGTAGCGGGGTGTGTAATGGACATGAAAATAGGAGAGTTCTACCAAGCTTACAAAATATATATATATATATATAAAGATAAGACAAAATTGGTTAACCAATAAAAAAAAAAATTCGTAAACTTGGTCGTGCTTCCTCTGTTGATATTATCTATTCAAAATCAAATCTTCCATTTGTTCCAGGTGATCTTACCTGCCCGAAGGAAACCAGGTAGCCACCTGTCTGCATTAAATCCTGTCCAAAATTTAAAAAGGTCTTTCTCTATCCATCTAGCAGCATTGTCTATATTATCTATACTATTGTTCCATTTAAACAAATAAGAACTATTCATCATAAAACTTCAACAAAAATGTACTAAACCTCTGCTTCAATCCGTGTCCGAGGATATTACTGGGGCTGGCGCTTTGGCACTTGAGCCCAGCATCTCGCTCCTCTTCATGTCTTGAAGGGTTTGTTCAATTCTCCCCATTGCCAAGTTGTTTCTGTAAGTTTCTATCTGGACTGTTGCAATCTCCCTGAGGAGTTTTGCCCTGACGAGATCCTTTTCCTTAGTGTCCTCCTTTACCTCTGGTCCTCTGCTTGTTGCTTGTTCCCAATTGAGAGTCATTGCCCAGGCCACCACGTTCTTCATGACCCAATACTATTGTATTGTTTATCTGAAGAGAGAGTGTCATCCTCGGGAGTTCCCTGGGTCTGGAACCGTGCTCTCCCATTCCTCCATGGGGATGTCTTGGTTCCTTATGTTGTCGTTTAGTTCTCGCTCCCAGCTAGCAATTTGAGCTCTGAATTCCGATGGGTTCCCTGCCATGTAAGCGTCGATGAGGGTTTTCATGTGTTCGCATCCAGACTTTCGCCCTCTCTTTCTTTGCTCTTTGTTTGAGCCGCTCACCCCCTCTGTCATCTTTTTGTCTCTCTTACCCTTCCTGGTTGCCATGTTGTCTGCGTACGTGTTGTTGGTTGCTTCTTTCTGTTTATTGTCCTCCTCATTGTGCTGGGCGTATTTTGAGGTGAGATCTATCACATAACCATTACAATTATCAGTTTGATAATGAACAAACATCCAAACAATTTCCCATTTACTTGTGTCACATTTGTTATCCCTTTCAGTGCCATAATTGAGGCTTTTCATGGTTTCTTTTGGATTTTCCCATCTCATCTCATAGTTTTGGGTTCTTCTAATTCTTTCTTCTCTTACCATTGTGTTTTTCTCTCGACGACATCCGTCACTCATACAACATGACAGAGGCATCCGCTTGGGACCACCTCCAGGATAGACTGGGTTACTGTTCCTTGCGTCGCATGGAGGCTTGGCCATGGGGATGTTTTCCAGGGGTCTAGGCATCAGAACCTTGGCCCTATTCTCTTCCACCCCTAGTGAAATTTTATATTTCCGTTTCCCTCTTTTTAACCAATATATTATTGTATGTATAAGAATAAAATATATTATTGATCTAGATAATAACATATAAAAAATTAAAATAAAATAATGAATTTAAACTATTTAGAGAAGTCCCTAATAATTTGCCTCCTAGTATGAGACTGCATGTATGTAGATTGGATTAGCATTAATTTGATCCTTTGTAGTTTGAGCATGGTTACTCTCTATAATTTTCATGTCCTAAATTTTAGACTTGACCAATATTTACAGCCTAAGAAGTCTAATTTGTCCAAGATGGCTTGCTTCTACACCCCATGATCTTCTACTACCCAGGTCATGAATGATTTGTTGTGTTAGTACAACTCAACCAACTCAGAATATTTTGTGTACCTAATTCCAAAAAATCTTTCTTTAGGAATCAAATCCACGAGCTCTGCATCAATGGCATTGGATGAGATGTTGTCATGCTTTTCCCTTACTAAAATTTCTACCCTCTCCACCTTCTTCCTTGATTCCACTCAGGAATCTTCTTTGGTATGTTGTTATTACTTGCATGGCCTTTGTTTGGGCTATAGTTTACTTTATGTGAGGGCTTCCTTTGTTATCATTTTTACATGATTGCGGTCTACCCTTGCTATTCATAGTAGATTTGCTAGTTCTGACAACCAACTTTCCTTTTGACCACTTCCCATTCATTTTTTCTAACCAACTTGAACCCTTCCAATAGGCATAGATAAAGAGTTGAGGTATAATCACCCTCCCTTTTCTTCCCTCCCAAGTCACCTCAAATCATAGAAGAGTATTGGGGACAACCTCTAAAACCCATTTTCCATAGAGCGGTTATTCCCTTCCCATAAACAAAGAATTAACACTTGTCCTATCATTGAACATGAAAACTTCTTTAAATATAGGTTGTTAGAAGAAATGTGATATTTTTTTACTTTGTGAAATAAACAAGGGATGCAATAAGGGAAGTTGTGAAATTTTCATATCATATAGAACTCCTAGCACTACCAAATAGATTTGAAAAATGTGGAGGAAACAACTATTAATATTTGACATATACCTAAAAATTAACATCACTAACACTTTTGATGTTCATATCAGAATGAAATCACATGGTGTTATGATTCCTTTGTGTTGAATTTCCACGACCTTCGGTCTAGGTTAGAGTCTTAAAATCATTAACGCTACCAAACCAAGAATCTCAACAAGAACTACTTTACACATCGGAAGATATAAAGCAGTAAATCACATATGTACAAGTATACACAATTTTTAACAAAATTAGTACAATAATGTACAACCCAATTTTCGTTATATTAAACCAAATCTGAATAATACAATAGTCTATGGTATACAAGATACAATGACAAACTTAGATGCAACTTCTATGTTGTATCTTGTCTTGTCGGTGGTCCTTCACTCCCATAATACTAACTAGTTGCCCCTTAGTCCTTCAAAGGACAACACATCGAGTGATCCGGACTTACGCAAGAATGCAGAAAAATATAGATATAAACATAAACACAGAGATGCAACAAAAATAAAACTTCATTTCATTAATATCAAAGAACTGAAATATGCTTACATACAGAATGGAAATAAACTAGCTCGGGCAATGGTAGCTTATCTCTGAGAAGAGACGTGGCGACTACATGCCTCCAAACTGTGTTACAATGAGGCTCGAAGGCCTATTTATTATTGAGAAACAATGGAAAACCCTAAAAATCCAAAAACCTAACCCTAGGAGATGAAGCACCAAAACTATGGGCTTCGTTTGGTTAAATTGGTACATCAACTTCTCGGGGATGGAACTTTGGCATACGATCTTTGTTTGACGCGCACAATACCTCACTAGAAAAATGTATCCAAGGACTACAACTTTTTAGTGGTCAACATGGGTCAATGTACCAGATTGGCCCCCATTTTCCCAAAAAATGTCGTTAAGGGCCTCAAAATGGCTCTAGAAGTTCAGGACCCAAAAACTACCAAAAATAGTAAATTGTGCTACAATTATGGAAACTAAAAGAGATAGTGGTGGGGAGAATAGGCGGGTGGCCACCAACATCCACCTGGATTAGTTCTCCCGCCTAGGAAGTAATGGTCTCCATTGCGTTGAGTGCCTCCATGAGATGGGAAAATTTTGCTAAACCTGGTCCCTGGTGAGCCACGTAGGAGTTGGCCAGCTTTGACAACCCGATATAGTTGGATCTTCTACTAGCAAGTGTTCTTGACCTGTGTGTCCATAATTTGATCAGTTGTGGCATGTTCCATGCAGCCTGGGTTTAACTATGTTGGTGTGAGTTGTTTTGCAATGTCTGATATGTCCAGTAATGGTGGGAAGTATGGTCAAAGGCGGTCCACATTGAACATTGGATGCAGGCCAAGGAATGGGGGAATTGTGAGCTTAAAAGCATTGTTTCCCACAACCTTGGTAATGGTGTAATGACCATATCAGAGTGGTTTGAGCTTCTAATGGGCTCCAATAAGGCGTTCTTTCTACAAATGCAACCAAACTTTGTCATCCACTTGAAATTTGTGTGGTGCCCGATGTTGTTCATGTCGTTGCTTGTACTTGGAATTTGACTTCTCCGAAATGTCATGAACCTGCAAGAGGATGTGTTGGATGCGTTCAATAAATCTGGTTGATTTATCAGCCTCAGACAATACATGTGTGGATTATGTCTGTGTATTCGCATGAGGCATGGCAACATCAATCAAACACAATGGTTGAAATCCTAGACCCACTTGAAAGGGATTGTGACCAATCGAGCTATGGAGAGCTCTATTATAACAGTGTTGAACATATGGAAGACTCTCGTCCCAAGTTCGAGGATGCTTGGATTTGTACATGCAGAGTACATGCACTATCATCCTATTGATGAACTCCACCTGGCCATTAGTTTGGGGATGGAAGGCAGTCGACTTGGTGAGCTTGGTCTCCAATAGTGTCCAAAGGCTTTACCAGAATGTTCTCAGGAACCTGCTATCCCGATCTGAAATAATAGTCTGCGGGATCCCAAAATGTACCCATTCTCGTTCAAAGAAGAGTTTGGCAACGTCCTCTGTTGTGATACTCTTCTTGCAGGATGCCAATATAGCCATCTTAGAAAATATGTCCACAACCACAAATACACAGTCATTCCCATGCTTGGTAGAAAGGACGCTAGACATATAGTCCATGGATATGGATTCTCATGGCTGGATGGGAGTAAACATAGGAGTGTACAGACCTTATTTCTTGATGGTTGGCTTGGCGATGGCATAGGCAGTGCAAGATCTGATATATTTCCCAACATCCAGTTGGAGTTTGGGACAATAAAAGTATTTTTGTATTACAACCACAATTTTCTCCACACTAAAGTATATACAGTGCAGGATCTGATATATTTCCCAACATCTAGTTGGAGTTTTGGAGAATAAAAGTACTTTTGTATTAAAACCACAATTTTCTCCACACTAAAGTATCCTGTGACCTGAATGTAGTGCGCCTCCCAAATCAGCTTGGCATGCTTGCTTGAAGGAACACAAAGGTGGCCCAAGTAGCATAATAATGTGTCATGGAGGTGGAAATTAGGAACTTTCTTTCCATCTATTAGCATCTGGTATGTGGAGGCAAACTCTGGATAATTTTTGTATAGATGCGACCATCCAGAGGTCTTGTGACCACAAGGGTTGAGAACAATAACCAATGTTGCAATTAGGGGCCGGCTGAGGTAGTATGCAACATGATTGGTGCTACCATTTTTGTATTTAATTTTCAATTGGAATTGTTGCAGATATGTAGACCACTTATGATGGCGATCATTCTGCAACTTCCCTTGTGTTTTTATAAATTGAACAGGTCACTGATCGGTGTGGATGATCATCTCCTTCCCCAGAATGTAGTGCTTCCATTGTCAACAAGCTTGCACGATGGAATACATATCTTTATCATAGGTGGGGTACTTCTGAATTGTATCAGAGAATGTCTCACTATGATAGGCCATTGGATGCCCGTGTTGGGTGAGGGCTGCACCAATAGCACAATCTGAGGCATCTATCTCGATTTCAAATGGCTGTTGCAAGTTTGGCAATGTGAGTATAGGTGCAGAGCATAGGAGGTGCTTCAACTCAATGAACACCTTATGTTGGGACTCAGACCAGGAAAACTTTTCTTTTTCCCCTCCCTTAGTAATATGACTCAAAAGCCAAGTGATATGGGAGAATCCCAACATGAACCTCCAATAAAAATTTGCAAGGCCCAAAAAGCCGTGAAGCTCTGTTAGAGTGGTCGGAGCTGGCCAATCCCAAATGACTTGGATCTTAGTCGAATCCACATGCACGCCACACTCATCTATGATGTAACCTAGATATTGGACCTGGCTCATGCCAAAGGTGCATTTCTCCAAGTTGTCACACAGTTTGTGTTTCCGAAGGGTTTTAAGGACCTGTCGAATGTGTTGCAAGTGTTCTTCCCCACTCTTGTTGAAAATGAGGATGTTGTCCAGATAAACAACCACAAATGAGTTGGGGAAGGTCCGCAAGGTGTCATCCATTAGCCTCATAAAATTAGCAGGGGCATTTGTCAACCCGAAGGGCATAACCAACCATTTAAAAAGGCCTTCCTTGGATTTGAAGGCGGTCTTCCATACATATGTGGACTTTATCGAAATCTAGAGATAACCGGACTTCAGATCGATCTTGCTGAAATACTTGGCCCCCTTGAGTTGGACCAGAAGGTCATCAATCTTTGGGATTGGATACCTGTTCTTGACAGTGATTTTGTTTAGTGCTCAATAATTAATGCAGAGCCTCTAGGTCCCATCCTTCTTCTGTACAAGTACAGTCGGGCTCCCACAACGCAAGGAACTCGGTCATATGTGCCCTTTTTTCAACAACTCCTAGATTTGTCGCTTGATCTCTTCATTTTCCAAAATGGAGTGACGATATATAGGCCCGTTGGGTAGAGGTGCTCCGGGAGTCAGATTGATTGAGTGCTTGACCTGACAGTGCAAAGGTATCCCTGTGGGTGACGAGAAGATGCCATTGTATTCTTCCATGACCTTATCCACCCGCTTCGGCTATGTGGAGGAACCCTTCCCGGGGCCCATGGATGTGCCTACGATCTTCCCCTTACTTTGAGAGCGAATCAAAAAGAAAACAAATATCCCTGTCTAGGAGATGATCTTACTGCATTTCTTAGCAGAGATTAAAGAGATGGTAGTAGGCGGGGCTACCTCTGATATCCTGTATAACTTATTACCCAAAGAAATAGTAACAGAGTGCGGTCTATACTCATATACAACATGCCACTTCCATAAGTATGTTGCCCTAATAATACATCACCAACTTCAAGAGGAGTAACATCACACAATACATCATTCGTGAAGTGTTTGATGTTGTAGGGAACGCGACACTACTGGATGACATGGAGATCTCATCCTTGGCAAAGCCACCCGATTGTGTATGGTTGCAAATTTGTTGTAGTCAGTAGGCCAGCTGCTTCATGACCTCTACTGAAATGAGGTTCACAACATCTGTGAGTGGTAGAGACACTCCCCCTCCTCTGGATTTGCGGGCTCATTCTTTTGGATCTTAGTGGTGGCAACAGTGGCGCTAACCTCTACATCAATAATCTTCTTCCCTTTGTCATTCCCCTTATCGGGTTTTGATTCAAAGTCGGAACATACATCTAATTCTGAAGCCTTTAACTCGGCCACCGATAACTACTTGGCCTGACACTCACTTGTGTTGTGAGTGGGGCTCTTATGGAACTCACACCACTTTCCTGTGTCCTTCTTTGACTTCGTGGTGTTGTTCTTTACTTGCGGATTCGATGTATTGTCTTAGGTAAACCCACCTTGGCTTTGTCCTTTGTTTTGCAGTTTGGGGGTGCCTTTCCCTTGCTTCAGATTCATAGATCCAAAGTCTTGCTTCTTTTGTTTCAACTTCTTATCGAGCTTAACAATGCATCAATGGTAGGTGCTGAGCGAGGAAATGTTTACGAACTCCATCTCATCCTAGAAGTACTTGTGCAAACAACAGTGGTACTTTAGTACCAGATGCCGCTCAGAATACTTGAAACCCAACTTCGTGCGAAGGATATGAAAAATATTTGTGAAATCTGGAAAATATCGGTCCCTTCCCCACTGTAGTGTGGTCCACTTTATGTACTTATCTTCATAACTATCAACACGGTAATATTGCTCCTTGATGGCATCTCAAAAAGAGTTCCAAGTGGGTGCAATTGAAAATAGTGAGGGTTTCTTCTCAACCTTCTGCTCACAGTATGTTTCCCACCAGTCCTTGATGTGGGGGTGGATTTGAGGAGTGAAAATGTAATATTTTCCCTATTGGAAAAATCATGAAATGAAAAATACCATTCCAATATATTTAAGCATCTATCTACGACGTCTACATCTATTTCGCCTTCAAATATGGGAATATAAAGTTGACTTGTACCTTGAAGGGAGTGGTGCCTCCAGAGTGGCTACCGGATGAAGATGCGTCGCATGTGGGTATCCGCTGAAGGATATGGGCAAATGTTTCCATCATCGCGCTCCTCTGTCACTCGAGGGCTTCTTCGAGCAATATTTTGAAGGGATCCCCTACTCCCTCATCTTTCTTTTCTTCCTCCATGGGAGGCCGTTGAGGTTTGTGAGGCTGGTCTTGCAAAGGTTCAACCAGTTTGAGCCCTAGCTCCGTATACCCTGACCTTGTTGGGGACATGCAAAAGAAAAACAGAGAAAGAGGATACTGCTCTGATACCACTGGTCTAGACTTATGCAGTAACGTGACAAAATACATATATAAACATGAACACAAAGATGGATCAAAAATAAAACTCCATTTCATTAATATCAAAGAACTGAAATATGCTTACATATAGAATGGAAACAAACTAGCTCGGGCGATGATAGCTTATCTCTGAGAAGAGATGTGGTGGCTACATGCCTCTGAATTGTGTTACAATGAGGCTCGAAGGCCTATTTATTATTTAGAAACAATGGAAAACCCTAAACATCCAAAAACCTAATCGTAGGAGATGAAGCGCCAAAACTATGAGCCCCATTTGGGTAAATTGGTACATCAACTTCCTGGGGACGGAACTTTGGCATATGATCTTAGTTTAACGTGCACAATACCTCGTAAGAAATATCTATCCGAGGACTACAACTTTCAAGCGGACAACATGGGTCAGTGACCCATGTTGGCTATCGTTTTCCCAAAAAACGTCGTTTATGGGCTCAAAATGGCTCTAGAAGTTTAAGACCCGAAAAACTGCCAAAAATTGTAAATTGTGCTACAATTATGGAAACTGAAAAAACTGAAAGAGACAGTGGTGGGGGTCCAAGTGGAATAGGCGAGTGGCAACCAACATCCACCTGGATCATCAATACTCCAGGAGGGCTTCCACCTAACATTGTTGTAAGTCACTTTTGTAGCATGTACACGGGCTGATCAATATGCTCCCTAGGTTCCCCACTTCCCGAGCTCCAAACTGCCAGGCTAATAATTGCCTTAGTCCATCAAGGTACTGCACTTCGACACCAATCTTCACCCAAATTTTAGCTCCTCTTCGTCACTTCAAGATAGCTCATTTAGGGATACTTTAGACATCCACACGCTGCCCTCCAATAGTCCAAATATGCCCAATAATTCACTACAAGATCTGCACCTATGGAGCCTTTCGATCACCTAATCAAACCTCCAAATTGGCTCACACAGGCTGCTCCAAATCTGATCCAATTCTAATTAAATTCTTTGACCCAACGCACCTCCAAAAGTTTCTCCAAATCTACTTGTTACATTGTTTCTCTTGATTGTTCTAGTTAGGACATTATGGCACATTGTTGCAGTCATAAACTCCTCCAACAGTCCTTGAACAACCCTCTAGAAAAAATTTCCATACCCTTAGGAGACCCCTCCTCTATCAGGTTGATGTCTTGGGCATATATCAACCCTTAAACCACCCTAGGCACACCTTATTGTGGTGCTATGGTCTATGACCTAGCACACAGTAATCTTGTAGCTTACGACAAACAATATGGTAGCTCCTTGTCCCTAAACAGTGCTCCAAACAAACTTGTTTCCAGCCCTTAAGGCCTCGACCTAACAGTTAACATACTCGGCCTCCAACACATCGGACTTCAAACCATGTATTAACCCTTAAAACAATCCCTTTATGCCTCACTGCCCTAGCCTCCTTATTGTGTCCTTAGATCATGCCTCTCCTCCTCGACAAGTTATTCCAATAGGCATGCATTGCACTTAATGGATATCTTAATGACTTGAATTCACCCTCTATTTATACACTAATATAGGGGCTTCCTCCAATGTTACGCAAGGGCTTCTATAACTTGTCACATGTCAAGTTTACACCAAGCCGACCTTGACACACATTCAAAAACTCATTATATATCTTCAAATATTCATATCTCCACTTCTACAACTCAGAATTCAACGATTCTTGAAGCATTGGATTCTCCTTTCTGCCCTCTATTGTCTCATGCCATCACATGTAGAAATATGCTCCCTGAAATTACCAAAACACAATTTGGTGCAAAACCCCATACTTGGGTTCCAAGCCCACAAGTGACCCTTGTGGAGATTTTCCCTCCAAACCCCGAACCCTTGGGCTTGGAGTACCTCCCAAGCTACACAAATCAACACTCCATCTTACCGAGGGAAGTACTTCCAATACTAGGAAGTAATTGATCATCATTGTCACTACTTGCAACACTTTCCCAACTCCTGGTGCTCACAATCATAGCAATCCTTGTATGGTGAACTACGCCCTTCTCGGAAGTGTCACAATCACTGGACGCATTCTGCTTCTTCTTCTTATCTTGCATCGCTTTCAAATATCTCCATGATTCCTTCTTGGAAGTTGTAGCAGCACCCTTGCTCCCCATTGACCATGTGATCTTCTCGGGTTGCAAAGTCTCCCTCTGAACTTGCAAGCTACCTCTCAAACATGACTCCCTTTGAGTCTTTGGAACATGGAATTTCTTCTCTAGAAAGTGTACCTTCTTCTTGTGAACCTACACCTACTCCTCTGAAGCCTGCACTTGCTCCACCTTCTTCTTTCCATGATCTATAGGCATGCCCGTCAACCTGTACAGACCATGCTCTCTAACTCCAAGTACAATCCCATCGGACTTAGAGCCTCTCGACCTGAGTCTTGCCTTGTCATCTTGGAACAAGACCTCGAACCCCTTCCTCTCAATCATCGAGACAAAAATCACGATATATCTGAGTCCTTGTACAAACAGTACATCCTGGACCCACATCACTCGTCTTTTCTTCCTCATGAATGTCACAATTCTCGATCCTCGGATATCTAACTGACTCTTGTCTCCCAACACCATGTGCAACTTTGAGTCCCATTCAACCATAGTCTCAAAAACTTCATGTGACCTTGTCATATGCTTCGCCGCACCACTGTCCATGTACCATCCATCCTCGTCGATAATACCCTATGAGAAATAAGAAATCATACCAAATTCCTCCTCTTCCAGTCTCTAGGTGAGATCATCTATCTCAAATAAAGTAGAAACTCCGACAACCTACTTTCCTTTCTTCTTCTTATCATATCCCTTCTTCTTCATCGAACATCTCAATGAATAATGACCCATCTCCCCATAGTTGAAACACTTGACTTTACTCAAGTCCTTCTTTTGCTTACCCTTCATTTGCTTTGCAAGTTCCACATCATCATCAAAAGAATTCTTCTTTGGATGAAGATCCTCATCTCGCAACTCGTCCTTAATGAAGTCATCCCACAACCTATCCTAGTCTAGTAGCTTTTTTTTGGCAATGATTCCTTTGATGAAGGGATTCCATTCATCGATGAACCCTTTCAAGGCAATCCTTACCATTTATCCTTCTGAGATAGTCACACTAATGGTATCAAGCTCATCTTTGACCTAAGATAATCTTGTTAGATATGAGGTCACACTTTCACCCTTTATCATATTGGTGGTCTTCAACTTATCCTCCAATACCAGTACTCGGTTCTCGTTCTTATTCTGTAACAATTTATGAAGAGCCATCCACATCTCAAGTACATTGTCCTTCCCAGACAAATGAGGTATTAGGGAATCCTTCACACCATCTAGGATGATCAATCTCGCCCTCGCATCCAAATATTCAAATATTTCCAACTCCTTAGGGTCGATTGGCTTCTTGATGACTTTCTCGGTGAACTCCCATATTTTTTTGACGTGCAAGACCAACTTGATCCTTTCCTTCCAAGGACTATAGTTGGAAAACCCCTCCAACTTGTCTTCATACTGGAGATCTGCCTTCAACTTTGACATTGTAGCGATCCCTTCACTTACAATGTGACCAACTCCCTCTCATGTTGTACTTTGTTATGCACAACTTTGATTCACTAACTTCCAAAGTAGCTCAGACACATTCTGATACCATGTTGAATTTCCACGATCTTTGGTCTAGGTCAGGGTCTTAAAATCACTAATGCTACCAAACCAAGAATCTCAACAAGAACTACTTTGTACAACAGAGAATATAAAGAAGAAAATCACATATGCACAAGTATACACAATTTTTAACAAAATTGTACAATAATGTACAACCCAATCTTCATTATATTAAACCAAATCTGAATAATACAATAGTTTATGGTATACAAGATACAATGACAAACTTCGTTGCAGGTTCTATGGCATATCTTTTCCTGACGATCCTTCGCTCCTGTACTGCTCACTAGCTACCCCTTAGTCCTTCAAAGGAAAACACGTCGAGACTCTAAGAGGGTTGCCACCTAACATTGTTGCAAGTCACTTATGTAACATGTACACGGGCTGATCAATCTACTCTCTAGGTTGGGCACTTCCCGAGCTCCAAACTGCTAGGCTAGCAATTACCTTAGTCCATCAAGGTACTACACTTCGGCACCAATCTTCACCCAACCTTCAGCTCCTCTTTGTCACTTCAAGATTGCTCATCTAGTGCTACTTTGGACATCCACACACTACCCTCCAACAGTCCAAATATGCCCAATACTTCATTGCAATGTAGAATTTTGTTGAATTTTTCTACAAATTAGTCAACTCTGATACCATGTAGAAATTTCCCACCTATAATGCAATGTAATAAAGTAAAACACTTGATCTACTTCTACAAACAATTTATTGGAAGCTTAATCAACCATGAGCAACATCAAGCATGAACACATATAACTGATAAGAAGGAATCATTCACACATAACACAGAAGATATAACCCGGGGAAAGCCTCAACCTAAAACCCCAACTCTGTGTTATCCTACAGGTGGAAATACAGTCCGAATTACACAAACCCTTAGCTCGAAAGCTATCCAGCTCTCAGTACAATCCCTATGTTGCTCATAAACAGTCAAAGGCTTCTCACAAACCTTCTCCTCTGCTCTCCAAGCCTCCTATTTCCTTGTGCAGTTTCCTTGGGGTCTAGTGCTGCCACCTGTGTGAATTGGCCTCTTCACACACTCACTAACCTCTAATTGAAGTGATATGCATCAGTCATCCATGAGTGAATACACAATTATTTGAAAATAATAGTTGTCACATGCATGCAAGCATCAACAAACAATATCTCATTAATTTAACAACTTGTTAAATTAATCTAACTGAACTTGACTAAGTTAAACTAAGTCAACTGATCCTCTCAATATAGAATTAATCTTTAATTCCTCAATTAGTGGAGGAAATCAAGGACACATTCCCCAATCAGTGGAGAAATTATTGCATGTTCTCACAAAGACTTCAAGTTTGATTTTCCTTAACTAATTAATTGAAACTAAATTAATTAATTAATATTCAAACTGCTGGTAAGACCAAATTCGCATTTTACTTCCTATTTTAGACCAGGGACTGTCTAAAAATAGAAATCCAACTTGAACTGCAAAAAATAGAACTTCTATTTTTATCACTTCCATTTTTCATTCCATGTTGCCCAATCCAACACTGATGCCCAAACTACTATTTTTAGCAGTGCTATTTTTAGCAGTGTTATTTCTAGCACTTCTATTTTTAGCAATTTCTTGTTGCCAATTTTCAACACTCCCTCTCAACAAGAAAGGCTTCCTCTCAAACCCGATCATGTACCTCTGGAATGTTCTGCATGCAACACATCTACCAACTGTGGTTGCTCCAGCAACTCTCAGAACAAAAAAAACTCTCAACTGACCTCTCTGTTGGGCTAGAAACATACTCTGATGTTGAAGCTCTAGCTGCCGCTGACAAGTGCTCCCTCTCTGACCTATGCGCTATTGCAACATCTCCATGCATCTCGCACTGTTGCACACCTCTCTGTGCTACCCTGCACTGTGCAACACACTTGTGCCTCTCGCATTGCTGCAACCTGCATGCTCTGCGTTGTCCTGGGATTCCTTGCACTGTAGCTCTCTCTGCCGCTCCATCTGCATCTGTCTCTACCCAATCAGTCAGTTCCTGCTACTCCACATCGGGGCTCCCGTAGCAAGGTCTCATCCAAGAGGTTGGGTACCTCAAGGATCCTGCACCTCCTCCTTGGGACGGTCACTCTATATCGTCTCACCTCCTACCTGGAGGTATGGCTGCACATGATCCCTCTGCCCACCTGGCTTGAAGTTTCCCCCTACTGGAGGTCTCTTCACGAGTAGATGTCTCTACTCGATCTCCTCTCAGCTGCTCCACAACCTCCTGAAGCTGCTGCACCAATCGTGGCTCCTTCACAATTGTCTGAGACTTCTTCTGGCGCTGCATGTTGAGAGGTAATTTACTCTCCCTCTCAACCACCAAGTATCTAACCTTTGCCTTGCTCCTCAAGGCTTTGCATGCATCTTGTACCTCAAGTGCATACAAGTTCTTGGCTAGCACACCAATCTATTTCCACTTTCCCGCCGTCATGGAATTTTCTAGAAAAACAACTGATTTTAAATCAGCAATATCTCCCTCATCCAAACTCCGATTCAACCGGTTTTTTTTTTTTTTGGGGGGGTATTTTTCTGCAAGGAATCCAAATGTGCTATTTATTTCTAAAAAATTTGTACATAAATTTTCGATCTGCTCTGCAAGCTCTCGGCCCAAAACTCAAAACTTTGAAATCTCCTCTCAGTATATTGTTCTCTCCTTGATCACCTGTGTTCTGATACCATGTAGAATTTTTCTACAAATCAGTCAACTCTGATACCAAGTAGAAATTTGCCACCTGTAGATCAACCTGGTAATGAAATGTACTAAAGCAAAACACTTGATCTACTTCTACAAACAATTTAGCGAAAGCTTAATCAACCATGAACACATATAACTGATAAGAAGGAATCAATCACACATAACACAGAAGATATAACCCGAGGAAAGCCTCAGCCTAAAACTCCAACTCTGTATTGTCATCCAAGTGGAAATATAGTCTGAATTACACAAAGCCTTAGTTCGGAAGCTATCCAGCTCTCAGTACAATCCCTCTGCTGCTCATAGACAATCAAAGGCTTCTCACAAACCTTCTCCTCTGCCCTCCAAGCCTCTTATTTCCTTGTGCAGTTTCCTTGGGGTCCAGTGTTGCGACCTGTATGAATTGGCCTCTTCACACACTCACTAACCTCTGATTTAACTGCACAAACCTAAAGGAGATAAATCCTCATCATGGATGAGCTTCCTTTATAGGAAAAATATTCATCCAACTGATAGTACAAAGTCCCTTCTCTGATCTCAATTGGGTCTCTGACTGAACTGACATGCATCAGTTATCCATGAGTGAATACACAGTTATCTAAAAATAATAGTTGTCACATGCATGCAAGCATCAACAAACTATATCTCATTAATTTAACAACTTTTTAAATTAATCTAACTGAACTTGACTAAGTTAAACCAAGTAAACTAATCCTCTCAATATAGAACTCATCCTTAATTCCTCAATCAGTGGAGCAAATCAAGGACACATTCCCCAATCAATGGAGAAATTATTGCATGTTCTCATAAAGAATTCAAGTTTGATTTTCCTTAACTAATTAATTCAAACTGAATTAATTAATTAATATTCAAACTGTTGGTAAGACCAAATTCGAACTTTACTTCCTATTTTAGACTAGGGATTGTCTCAAAATAGAAATCCAACTTGAACTACCAAAAATAGAACTTATATTTTTAGCACTTCCATTTTTCATTCCCTGTTTCCCAATCCAACACTGATGCCCAAACTGCTATTTTTAGCACTTCTATTTTAGTAATTTCTTGTTGCCAATTTTTAACATGCAAGATTTGCACCTACAGAGGCTTTTGATCACCCAATCAAGCCTCCAAATTGGCTCATACAAGCTGCTCCAAATCTCATCCAATTCTGGTCAACTTATTTGACCCAACACACATCCAAACGTTGCTCCAAATCTGCTTATTACACCGTTATTCTTGACTGTTCTGGTTAGGGCATTAGGGCACACTATTGCAACCCTAGACTCCTCCAACAGTCCTTGAACAACCCTCTAGAAAACTGCAGAACACCCTTAGGAAACCACTCCTCTATCACTTTGTGTCTTGGGCATATATCAGCCCTTAAACCACCCTACGCATGCCTTATTATGGTGTTATGGCATGCATCTCAACACATAGTAATCATGTAGCTTATGGCCAACAATATGGTAGCTCCTTGTCCCTAAACAGTGCCACAAACATACTTGTTTCTAGCCCTTAAGGCCTCGTCCTAGTAGCCATCATACTCAACCTCCAACATAACATACTTCAAACCCTGTATTAACCCTTATAACAATCCCTTCATGCTGCGCTACCCTAGCCTCCTTGTTGCGTCCTTAGATTAGACCTCTCCTCCTCAACGAACTACTCCAATAGGTATGTGTTGCACTTAATGGATACCTTAATGACTTGATTTCACCCTTTATTTATACACCAATAGAGAGGCTTCCTCCAATGTTAAACAAGGGCTTCTATAACTTGTCACATGTCAACATTACACCAAGGCAACCTTGACACACATTGGCAAACCCATTATATAACTTCAAAAATTCATATCTCCACTTCTATAACTCGGAATTCGGCGATTCTTGAAGTGTTAGATTCTTCTTTCCTCTCTCTATTGTCTCATGCCATCACATATAGAAATTTTCTCCCAGAAATGCCCAAAACATGATTTGGTTCAAAACCCCATACTTGGGTTCCAAGCCCACGAGTGACCCTTGTGGTGCTTTTCCCTCCAAACATCAAACCCTATGGCTTGGAGTACCTCTCAAGCTAAACAAATCAACACTTTGCATGCCCAAACATATAATTCTTACAAAAGGGTGGTTAATGATTAGGAAATGTGGATATATATTTGTTGGACAAAGGGGCTAAACATAGTTGGCCTTCATTTTTCTTTCTCTCCTCTTCACTCACTTAACCATGGTGACTTGCATTTACCACCTAATCCTCAAAGGGACAAGTGCCCATCACTTCATTTACCCTATATTAGATAAAAGTGGGCTACTACATAAAAAATACGCACACACACATATTTGAAGCTAGGCACTTTGCACCACGTCAAATGAGGATTACATAGACCAAATATTTTCTACAATTGGCCTGCCCGAAGGGAAACCAAACCAATAACATAATTTAGAGTCTTGAGGTTGCCAAGACATCATTTAACTAGAACATCTTGTAAATAAAAACTTATATAAATAGGTTGGATGTGCCATACCTTGACATACATCGACATTAAAAGACAAAAAATAATACTAGTGTTACAAGCAAAAAACCAATAATTCATAACAATTATTTAGCAGAATCTCCAGACATTTGTTGATCTATTTTTGTATGATTAGTTTTGTTGTGCTAATAACAATTACATAATTATAAACCTATTCTTTCTTATTGCTTCTTGCGTCAAGGTTTCCTTAGTTGTTTGTGCATACAATCAGGTAAATTTCCTTAAGTTTAAAAAGACATTCATGAGAAAAATAGCTTCAGAAACAATTACCGAACAAAAAATATGCATAGTGCAACAAACCATCAAAGAGACACATTAACACAGTGTTTTGATGAAGGAGTTCACCCCTCCTGGACTACATCTCCTTGGTCCAACTTCCATGGCTTGGGCCTCTGTATTATCTCAATGTGGCAAAAATTCTGTTTACAAATCTTTATGGCTCCTGATACCTGCACCAATGTGTTCAGAATGTCTAGAATAGCCAATAACACCTCTTTCTGAGCTCAATTTGGTCGAAAATTGACTTCTCGAGAGCTCGGTGTCTTTTCCTACGATTTTTTCCTCTAAATCTAGAACATCTCCAGTTAGTACCACTAAAATTGGTGGTAGGCCCTAATTTTGGGGCACCGTTGAATTTACCACTAGTTTAAACTCATACTTAATTAAGGCTTAACTGCGCTTAATTAATATTAATGTGGGATTAGCGCTAAACAACTCGTAACCTCCAGTGGCTTAATAGATCTAGTCATATGCAAGGTTAGTGTTACGTTAACCATTGGAGCAAAACTATTGGATGACTGACCATTTAGCGGTGTCGTGTTCACATGCTAACTGTTTGATGTTTGGGTGGATAGCCGATCGTTGAATAAACCTAAACGTTTGCAGTTTATTGCAACTGTGTTCACATGTGGAACGTCAGAGCGGTGGTTTGGATGACTGTCGGAGTTATGTGACCATGGCGGTTTGTGGAGTTGTTGGCCCTCCCCTAACTGCCAAACCCAATTACAATACACATCAAATAAACACCGCAGATACATTGGGTAAGAACTACCCGGTGGCATAGTTGGTAAGGCATATGGTCTATGAACGGTAGGTTGTGGGTTAGATCCCGACCACCGCCCAAAAAAAAAAAAAAAAAAAACAAAAAAACAAAAAACAAAAAACAAAAACAAAAACAACAACAAAAACAAAAAAACAAAAACAAAAACAAAAACAAACAAACAAACAAACAAACAAACAAAAACAAACAAACAAACAAACAAACAAAACTTCCATAGTTAGACACCAATCCGACCCTTCGGAGGTGCCATGTGGTGGCCTCCGAGCTTGCCACGTGGCATTCTTCCATTGGTCTAAAATCAAACCAATAAAAACGCAACAACTCAACACTGTACAACCCAACCAAATACTGACACTTGTCCATCCCTAATTCGTTGCTGACCAATCATTGACAATGCCTAGTCACATGCCACATCAGTAGTACGAATTGTTGATTGTGTAATGACTAGGCATTTTTTTTTTTGTCTATTTAGCAAAGTGATCAGAACACAATAACTTTCTCATATGAACTCGGTTTTCTACGAAAGGAGTTGCGTTAGGATTGTTTTTCTGAGACAGACGCAATCATTCATTTTGATAGCCAATCTGAGAACTTTGATTTTTGAGCTAAATATTGAGCACTTTATCACTCCTCCCCACTATAAGCCTTTTGGACCCCAAAAGATACTATCAATTGTTCAACAGGTGAGGGTACAACTCCCTCACCTTCTCAGTCTACAACCATTTGGCTTGAGAAGGGTTTGTCCCTTGAGTCCCACTCTAAGGTATTCGACATCCCCTCTCTTTGAAATTCTGGTCTTTTGTCAATTATGAGATCTTGCTAAAGCTCATCTAGATATTCTAGCGAGAAATCATCTATTAATGGTAGTTGAACATGCTCTCCTTGATCATCAATCAAAGGAGGCTCAAACAATCTCAAATTCTCAACATTAACAACACAGTATATTTGCATATAAGGAGGAAAATCAAGCTTAAATGCATTGTTACCAATCTGTTCCAGAATTTTAAAAGGACCATAACGGATTGGTTTAAGCTTTTTACCTTCCCCTTGAAGTCTCTCTTTGCTAATATATAACCAAACTTCATCGCCAACTTGAAATTAGTGATCAACCTGGTGTTTGTCATGCCTTGCCTTGTAGTTGCTTTGACTTTTCTTAAGTTGTTCCTGCATTGTGTGATGTATCAACTGAATTTTCTCTATGAACTTCCTTGCCTTATCGATGTCAACATCTTTCTCAAATATGATGTCCAATGGTGATCTTGGCAAGTACCCATAACATGCCTCAAATTATGACGCATTTGTGGAAGAATGCTTTGCCTTGTTGTATGCATGTTGTATGTAATGCAACTGTTCATCCCACAAATTGGGATGTTTGTTGCAATATCCTCTAAGAAGATGAATAACTGATTGATTGACCACCTCGATTTGTCCATCTGTTTGTGGATGAAAGATTGTACTCTTCTTTAACTTTGTGTCTATCATTTCCCACAAATTTGACCAAAAATTCCCAACAAATCAAGAATCTCTATCGCTTACAATAGAAGTAGGAAGACCAAAATGAACCCAAATGTTTTGGAAGAAAATATGAGTTGTTTTTTCAGCTGTAAGTTTCTTTTTACATGGTGTTAATATGCACATTTTGATGAACCTATCTACAACTACATACAAGTAATCATGACCTTTCCTTGACAATGGAAGACCTCCTACAAAACCCATTGAGATACTCTCCCATGGACGTGAAGGTACTGAAAGTGGAGTATATAAACCAAGTTTCCTATTGATAGGCTTACTTGTAGCACATAAAGAACATCCTCTTATGAAACAAGAAACATTATCCAACATGCGTGGCCAATAACAATACCTTTGAACATTCGCTATAGTCTTGCCTACACCAAAGTGTCTAGCAATCAATGGAGAGTGCACCTCCCTTATGATATTGTTTCTTTCTCACAGTGGAATACGCAACTTGCACAAGTGATAGAAGAAACTGTTATATACATGATAATCCAACACTTCAATTTGATTTCCTTGACTCAAGCTTACATATACTTCTTGAAAGTCACTATCATTTGCATATTGTTCTATGTAACTTTCATGCAAAACATAATTATGCTTGAGTATAACAGATGAATTTACAATATACCTTGAAAGCATATCAACTACCTTATTGTAGATTCCCTTTTTATCCCTGATAACCAAATGAAATTGTTGTAGAAAACCCATCCATATGAAATGTCCTGACTGCGGCAACTTTGACTGTGACTGTAAATACTGTAATGGTTGATGGTTGGTATGGATGATGGTCTCCTTCCCCATCAAATAATGCTTCCATTTCTTAACACTTTGTACCAATGCATAAAGTTCTTTGTCATATGTGGGATAGTTAGTTACGACTCCAATAAAGATTTCAGAATGAAATGAAATGGGCTTACCATGCTGAAATAGAACTTGTCTCATGGCATAATCACTTGCATCCGTTTGAATCTTGAATGGTTGTCTAAGATCCGGAAGTGCCAATACTAGCGTTGAACTGATATTTTGCTTCAAAGCATCCACTGCTTTCTGTTGTACATCTTCCCAATGGAAGACTTTCTTGACACTTTTCAATGCGTGTAATGGAGCTGCAATGGAAGAAAAATTAGCAATAAACTTTCTCTAATATTGTGCTGCCCCTAAAAAGCTTCTTGCCTCTGTAACTATATTGGGCTTGGGCCAATTCAGAATGACCTCAACCTTAGAGGGGTCTATCTTCAGTTCACCTCCTCCAACAATGTGTCCCAAATACACTAAAGAAGTCTTGCCAAATCCACACTTCAACATCTTTAAAAACAATTGTTCTTTTCTCAAGATATCAAGTACTTTGTTTACATGCATGACATGTTCATCTCTTGACTCATTGAATATGAGGATATCATCTAACTAGACAATGACAAAATCATCTAGAAATGGTCTCAAGACATCATTAATTTCCTTCATGAAAGTCGCTGGAGCATTTGTAAGACCGAAATGTAGAAATTTTGAATAATTTAACACATATTCAACAGAGATTATCCTGATCATGTACTATTGCGGAAAACATACACAATACATAAGCTCCTCTACGTTGATCATCAATATAGCAGCATCAATAACAATAAAACATCAAGAGCATTCACACATTAACACAGTATGTATCCCGGGGAAAGCATCTCGCTAAAAACCCCAACTATCTGTATATTAATGATTGAGTCATGTAACATTACAAAGTACAATACTTATCACAAGCAATCCAGTACCAGCTCCACCTGTTACACACAATACAGCTCAGATCTGAATCAATCACTGGCTCAAATCTCTTCGCTGCTTGCCTGCCTCCGCTGCTCAATACCTGCTCAAGAACTGATGATAATTCCAAGGCAACCACGTATTTGCTTGGAAAAATCACGTGAGCACAAGCTACAATTTGGGCAAATACATGGGAAAACTCATTGGCATACTAAATCCCTTGATTGTGCAAGATCTGATGCACAACTATAGTCACAACTGATAGCAATCTGATTCTCTAACACCTGTCGCTGCTGAACTGAACATGCACTGACATGCAACTGAGTTAACTGATGTATTCATTAGTTGTATTATGAGTTAATAACTTGTGAATTATTAATAACTAATTCACCCAACTCATCTCTAGTCTATTTTCCAGTTAGACTAAATACAACTAGTTTAACAAAGCTAAACTGAACACAACTCCATCAACTGCACCTCCAGTCCACTAAACTCAACTCACTTGAGTTCTAACTGAAGTCATGCATGCAAATATTCAACTAACCCATAAGAAACACGTAATTCCTTCATGCAATTGCATGTGCCACATCCGTAGCTCGAACTGAAGTGCTCCAAGAGAATAAGACAAAGTTTATAGTCCAAATATTATTGTGAGATAATAATATTGACTTTTCTATTTTTGACAGCCAGTCTAAAAATAGACTTGATCACTCACACTGTGATCACTCACACTTCCATCAAAAATAGAAGTCCATCTATTTTTCCAACTTGATCAATCATCCATAAACAGCAACCTGCAATCCATAGACATGATCCATATGTCTAAAAATAGACATAGTCTAAAAATAGACTTGCGCCAAAAATAGCCTGTGGGCCCACTTAGTGAAGGCGACTCTTTTCACTAAGCTCCATCATCTTGTTGCAATCTCAACACGAAAGGCATAACAAGCCATTCAAACAATCCTTGTTTAGTTTTAAATGCAGTTTTCCAAATGTCTTCAACTATCCTAACTTGATGATAACCACTTCGTAAGTTTAACTTAGAAATACTTTGCATTCCTCAACTGATCAAGCAAATCATCAATTATTGGGAGTGGACAATGATTCTTTACCGTGATTTTATTCAGTGCACGAAAATCCACACACATGTGCCAAGTTCCATCCTTCTTTGGCACCAAGACAATGGGTGAACCACATGGCGAAGTAGATGGACGTATGATACCTTTGCTCAACAATTCTTGAATTTGCTTTTTGATTTCCAAGCTCTCCATAATAGATATGCGATGCATGCCAATGTTCAGAAGTGGAACATCCTGTTGCAACTGAATCTCATGTTGAATTCCCCTCTTGGGAGGTAACCTCTTTGGTTCTTGAAACATCTCGCCATGCTTGCTTACCACATCAAAAAAATCAGATTTCAATTTATCATCACAACCTTCAAAAGATTCATAATCACTATCATTCTTTTTCTTGATCATGAGAAACACAAAATTTTTACTTGCATTTACTAGTCTCTTCATCTGCCCTGCATTAACAAAAGAAATGTTCAGCTTTTTGCGATGGGCTCTCACTATGTACTCCACCCCATTCTTGAGAAATATGTATTTGTTGTCATGGCGATAAAATAATGCTTTCCTATCATACAAATAAGGAATACCCAAAATGATTCATGAGATGTCAAATGGAACTACATCTAACTCAACTTCATCAATGAACTTTTCAATAATAGTGAACTTGAATAAACACTTCCATGTAACCTATAAGTTTTCATTGTTTATTATCCAACCCAATGGATATGGCTTATGATGAGGTACAATTTAAAGGTTTAGTTGTTTAACCAAGTCTTCTGAAATCAAGTTTGATTGTGACCCACTATCAAATAATGCATCAATCTTTGTATGATTTGAAATCACTCTAACATGAAACAACTATATTCTTGACTCTTCATTTAGAGTGTTATTTTGACTATGTGACGAGCTAGTGCTTGCAACAATTTCTTTTCCTTTTGTAACCATGGCTGGAATCTTGGTCTCATCACCAGAATCTGAGCCAAGGTCATATTGTGTGGTAGCGGTCGTCTTTTGTTTTTCCCTTATTGTTTTGTTTCTTAGGCCTTAATTTGGGATGCAATTTCCAGCAGTGGGCTTCATCATGCCCCTTTGGAACAATGTTTGCATGTGATTTTCTCCCCTTATTTCTTCACACTTGCATTCTTCTTTCCCTTCTATTTTCCACCCTTTTCTTTCTCCTTACCCTTGAATGGCTTCCTCTTACTACCCTCTTCCTCAATGTTCTTTCCTTTAGATTCAAGGTGCATGCTTGCACGCATACCTCATCTAAATTTTTTAGATTAAACATAAGCATAGTATGTTTCAGATAGGAATGTAAACCCCCAATATATTTCAGCAGTGTATCTTGGGAATTCAAATTCACTCCTAATAACAAAGCCCTTTTCCTAAAATCCTGCGTATAATCTTGAGCTATTTGGCCTTTAAGCTGCCTAAAATTCTGCCAACTCATAATGACTTTTTGCATATGGGCTAAAGGATAAAACTGTCTTTTAATTGTAGAAACAAATTCAACCCAAGTGATGGATATCTTACCGTGGATTCTAATTTCCTCTTCAGTCTTTGCTTCCCACCAAGCTAGTGCAGCTCCTTCTAGCCCGAGTGAAGCCAACTGGATCTTTATGTCGTCTTCTTGAAGGTTTTGAATTCTACAATATACCTCCAATTCTTGAATCCAGTTGTCCAACTTTTCTGCATTCACCTCTCCATTGTACATGGGAAGTTCAAATTTTATGTCCAATTTTAGTAATGGAGTCTTTCCTTTTGGGGTTTTGAAATGAGTATGGGAAGTTTCAGTGGTGGTAGTGGAAGATGGTGTTGTGTGAGATGGTGAAGATGATGAGGATGGTGGAGATGGAGGTGGCTTTCCACCATTCCCTTTGGAATCCTTCCTCTGATATTTTTTGTTGTCTGAGCTTCCTTCTCCATGTGGAGGTTTAGAACTCTCTCCAACCATTCTAGTATTCCTCTCTTTAGAGAGGACTTTAACCATCTCAGTCAAAGTATAGAAAGCTTTCTTGAATTATTCCTCTTTTGAAGAGGGACCTTCATGCTCTCTTTCTCCAGACATAATGGATATGGATTTAGACTCAGAAATTGGTATTGATTGTACCTCTTCAATCTTAGTTGAAGACAAAACTTGAGGAGTTTCAATTGCAACGGGAATTGGAACTTTGGGTGGTGTAAATTGTGGCCTTGTGGCTCTCCTTCTTCTGGGCATTATCTCAAGAGTTGCAACCAATAGCTTCCATTCTCCTTTCTGCAACTTTAACCTTGTAAGCATCACAATTTTGCAACCACTAAAACCCTAATTGCACAAACTCAACAATTAAGCAATTAAACCTTTGCTCTGATACCAACTTGATCTGTTTTTGTATGATTAGTTTTGTTGTGCTAATAACAATTACAGATTTATAAACATATGCTTTCTTATTGCTTCTTGTGCAGAGGTTTCCTTAGTTGTTTGTGCATACAATAAGGTAGCTTTCCTTAAGTTTAAAAATACATTCATGAGAAAAATAGCTTCAAAAACAATTACTGAACAACAAATATGCACAGTGAAACAAACAATCAAAGAGACACATTAACACAGTGTTTTGATGAAGGAGTTCACCCCTCCTGGGCTACATCTCCTTGGTCTAGCTTCCATCGCTTGGGCCTCTATATTATCTCAATGTGGAAAAAATGATGTTTACAAAGCTCTATGGCTCTTGATACTTGCACCAATGTGTTCAGAATGTCCAAATTAGCCAAGAACACCTCTTTCTGAGCTCAATTTGGTAGAAAATTAACTTCTCTAGAGCTTAATCAATCTTTTCCTACATGTTTTCCTCTAAATATGGAACATCTCCAGTTAGTGCCGCTAAAATTGGTGGCATGCCTGAATTTAGGGGCACTGCCGAATTTACTGCCAATTTAAACTCATGCTTAATTAAAGCTTAACTGCGCTTAATTAATATTATTGCGGGATTAGCGCTAAACAACCCGTAACCTCCAGCGGCTTAATAGACCTAGTCACATGCGAGGTTAGTGTTACGTTAACCGTTGGAGTAGAATTGTTGGACGTCTGCTCGTTGAGAAATGTCGTGTTCACATGCTAACCGTTTGATGTTTAGGTGGATAGCTGACCATTGGATAAACTTAAACGTTTGTGGTTTATTGCAACTATGTTCACATGGGGATTGTCGGAGCCGTGGTTTGGATAACCGTCGGAGTTACGTGACCGTGGTGGTTTGTGGAGTTGTGTTCACATGGGGGGAGGGCTGGCCTACGGGCTAGCCCTTCCCTAACTGCCAAACCAAATTCCAATACACTTCAAATAAACACCGCAGATACATTGGGTCTACACAGTGGTGTAGTTGGTAAGGCATATGGTCTGTGTGCGGTAGGTCGTGGGTTTGACCTTGACCACAACCAAAAAATTTTACTCCATAGTTAGACACCAATCCGACCCTTGGGAGCTGCCATGTGGCGGCCTCCAGGATCGTCATGTGGCATTCTTCCATTGGTCTAAAATCAAACACATAAAAAGGTGACAACTCACCACTGTACAACCCAACCAAATGATGACGCTTGTCCATACCTGATTAGCTGCTGACCAATGATTGACCATGCCTAGTCACCTACCATGTCAGTAGTACAGACTGTTGATTGTGCAGTGACTAGGCATTTTTTTTTTTTTAATTTTACCTGTTTAGCAAAGCGATCAGAACATAATAACTTTCTCATACGAACTCAGTTTTCGACGAAACAAATTGCATTATGATTGATTTTCCGAGACAGGTGCGGTCGTTTAGGTTTCTAGACAATATGAGAACTTTAATTTTTGAGCTAAATACTGAGCACCTGATCATTTGTGTTGGCTAGTCACTATCCTCATTCGAGGAGAAGGAGGTGTTGGTTGATTTCCTACCTAGTATGGTCAACTTGCAGTCTATACTGTCAATTTTTTCCTCCAACTCTAGCAATGTAATATAATTTTCCTGTTATGTCCTTTTGTACCTCCCTATGTTGCTTGTACTATTCAAATGACATTTAACCTTGTGTTGGCTTTGTGCCATGATCGACGAAGTGATGAGAGTGCATGTAATGTGCCAAGTATATTGGGAGCCACAACCCCCTTTCGTGTGAGCTAACTTCATATCAAGGCGGGGCTAAAGGATCAGGGAGGAACACTCACTCCTGGATTCCCTCCCTGGGGAAACAAATAAAACATATTAAAATTAAGTAAAATCCATCATTAAAATCAGTCTAAAACTTTATCCTAATCACAACTTCTACTCAAATATACATAACACTAAAAGTTAATTAACATAAAAATAATAATAATAATACATTTTTCTGCTTTCCATATAATAGATATTGTAACTTAAAAATTAAACTAATTATTGTGTCACTGCATAGCAATGACATCTATCATCCATGGATTTGTATAATTCTTGCCCGTACAATTTTTTTTGGAAAAAATGTATTGAATTTCCATGGTTCACCTTACATTTTTATTTTGCTAGCATGATGACCTCAACATTTTTGCCATACTAGGGCTATAGAGCCCAATGCGGTGATGATCTCTGCTTTGGTGGCTTAAATGTTTTGTACACTCCATTAATTAAAAATTCAGCCATTGAAATGTTGCGTGGTTGCAGACGACCATGTACATTTGTCTTCAAATAAGTTATGATTGTGTATACAGAAATTTAAGCGCCAAGATTCATACTTTATAGAATGAAGGTGTCTAACACTACATGGTCCTTGGTGCTTTCTCATTGGCCGAGGAGCCCCATTAATGAAATTATGACGAAATTGACTCTCGGCTACCTGGTTGATAGAAGTTGGAGAAATGTGACGAGTTTGGTAAAATCCATTCTCCTTTGATTATGATCAATACATTACTGTATACATTTTGTAAGGACTCTAGAGTTTTATCCCTTTCTTACTGCAAATTTGATGGATATAGACCATGCATTGATTTTGAGTTTCCCTACTGTACCATTGAGCAATGCCATTTTACATAGTTCTGCAAAAGGACTTGAGTCAACAAATCATTTGTCTCGACATATAATCCTCCATCATGGAGGAAGGGACACTCTGTAGTCATATCATGTGAACTAAAAATGATAGAAGTAGGGAGAACTTGTCGCCAATTTTAGCTACCTCTACGAGTAAAGGATCGTTTTGGTTGGATTTGAAAGCGATATGGGACATTGTAGTGGCAGCGATCTCAGTCAAGTAGCAACCTTTGGACTAATTGTGATCACAAAGCATTTGTTGGGCACATCGGTGATTTGGAACTAACAAAGTTTTCTTTGGTCGTTGGTCTCATTGTGGGGTTTGATTCTAGTAACTTGGTGAGTATGATTGTAAATTTTTTTATTGACTTCTAATTTGATTTTTAAATTTTAAGTTTTAAATTTTTATCGACTTCTAAGTTTAAATTTTATGGAAAGAGAAGTTGAAGATTGGACCCAACTGTAATTATTAAGCTTGACTTAGACAAAACATATAAAACCACTTCACTTGCAGTTTCACATGCGTTGTAAATGTACCTTTGTCGTTGACTGCAATTTAAAATCATGTATCTAATTTGTGCAGTAAACAAGGTTGTAAGAGAAATTGTTGTGAAATGTAATGTTTTGTACTTTAATTTTGCTTAACAGGTAGGAATGGGGAATGCGCTTGGGACTCTTTGTGGGCAATTTGTTAGCGCAAATAAACACCATATGCTCAGAATATATCTACAATGCTCTTGGATTGTACTCCTGGGATTCACAATGCTTCTCCTTCCCCTTTTTCTCTTTAAAACTCATATTTTCTAGTTTCTAGGATAGTTTGAGGATGTGTCTCAACTATTAGGGAGAGCATCATTGTGGTGCATTTCTATTCACTTTTCATTTCTATTCTATTTTTCCATTTAGATATATTTAATTTCATAGAGAAAAAACATTGTCATAGCGTGGCCAGTTGCAGTTGGAACAATAGCCTTCATTCTGGCTCTTTGTCGTGAAGTGGAACATGGACCTCAATGATGCACTTGTCTCACTAGACATTTGGTAGTGGATAGATGTTGTTATCCAATTCCTCTACGTCACCTATGGAGGGTGTCCACTCACATGGATTGGATTTTCAAGGGAAGTATTTTTTTTAGTTATTTGTATAAAATAGTTTTGAATATTGTTAAAATTACTATAACAAAATATTTTATACATGTTGAATATATTACTAGATGATTTTGGGTTTAAATATGAAGTTTCTAATCATATTTCCTTATAAATATATTTAATTATTATAAACAATGAATTAACTTAAGTTGATTTTGTTATTGTAAGCTTGGCAGATCCTTTCCATTCCATTTCAAAAATAGGCTGGGTTACAAAAATAACATCCATGGTCAAATGGCCTCAATCTTCCCATTGGAAACTAGGTTTGTTGGCCATCTAACAACATTAGAAGCCATCCAAAATCTAAAGAGTTTGAGAATGTCTAACAAAGCCTTGTAAACTTGGACATCTTTGTGCCTCCTACTGACGGTATACCTATAACAGAAAAAATAGAACAACTTGTTATTCATCTGTACAAAACAAAATTAACTATCCAAACTAGACTTAAAAGCATACTAATCATCTGAGGACTCTATTGGTTTCGGGCCTTTGGCACTGGATCCCGACAGTTCAGTCTGTGGGATGCATGGAACGTGCCTCTCTATGTGGGCTAAGCAAACATTTTTTTGTTGAATCTCGTGTTGTATAAGCTAGAATTCATTGTGGATTTCATGAATTTTTGTTGTTGGCTCAAAGATTCTTGCGAGAGTTGAGGTCAAGGCTTTCGCCAAGAGAGTATTCGTTTTCCAAAAGAGATATAACTTTGTTGATACTAGGTGCAACGACCTCTGGTATGTCTAGGACATGAGATGAGAGCTTTCCACTCATCTAGCTCCAACTCATGATTTGTTGTCAGTTGTCTCACTTCATTCTCCTAATCCGAGATTATCTGATGGACCTGAGGGTGTGTGCTAGTCCGATAAGACGCAGTAACTTCTTTAATGCAGTCTTGACTAGTTCTGCGACCCCTGCCCCTGGTTAGCCAAATAGACTCCAAGACAACTGTATGAATAATTTCAACCTACAAGCTATCATGTTTGTATATTCCAAAACTCATGTTTGTACATCCCAAACCGATATCCAACCACATGATAGTTAAAGGTATGGGATGCTAACATAATATGAAGACATTAATTAATGGTTTAATTACATACAAAATCATATTTTAGGTGTGAGAACATAATAATATATTAGCCTTCTCAAATTTCTAAACAAAAATGTATTTATTATAAATATAATATTATAGAATAAACTAACTTTATAGGTATATCTATTATAATTTTGGCGCCTTGTATTAAATAATATAATTTGAAGTAATTTAGATGATATAAATAATTATTTCACATCATTCTTTTATAAATTTTAATTTAATTTATATATAATTGCGATAACCTTCTAATTTTAAATTTTGAAGGAAATAGATTTTTGAAATGTAAACTTTAGTTATTAATATAAAAATTAAATATATACAAATTAAATTATAAAAATTTAAAACTTTACATTTCAAGAAATTTGATTTCTTTTGTTATGATATAAATTTGAAATTAAAACAAATTTTAGTACATATTATAAATCAGCATAGTTATTTATATTCAGTTTTAAAATATATTTATTATTAATTATAATTTATTATGTTTATATTTATTTATATTCAGTTTTAATATATTTTTATTATTATATTTATTAGGTTTATATGACTATTAATAAATTATATTATTATTATTATTATAGTTTTGAATAGCAATATTTAATTATTTAAAAGAAATTAAATGTTTGATAATTTTATCATTCTTATTTTTTAAAGAAACGATTATGCATTTAATAAGAAAATTGGTTTGAAGACTAGTATTTTTTACAAATTTTTTCATGATATGCACATCGTTCAAACTATTTGATCCAAAAGTTGAAAATTTGTTTATCTATGTTGTCCTTTGTTCTATTACTAACAATACTAAACTGACGAATTCCATAGATTCTCCAAAAAAACCCTCCAAAAACTAGAAATCTACATCTAAAAGAAAGGAACTACACAATCTCTAGAACATGGTTCCCCTGTGCTCCTTCTTTAGTCTCCCCGCGCCTAGAGGGATTGCCTTCCTGTGAGCTCGGCGGGACATTGCTTTCACCATTGCGGCCGTCGGACGAGTCTTCTTAGAGCGACCCAAATTCCATTCGCTTTGCGCTACTATCAGACAAGGGAACTTGGTCCTCCACACCTGGCTCATCTGCTCTTTGCAAGTTGTCCAAGCAAAATTCCACCATGTCCATGGCCAGTTAAAGCTTGTCAAGTTTGAGTTCTAATAGATTCATCCAACGAGCCATCAAATTGTTTTGAGCCCTCGCTCCTGCTGAGAATAAGTTCACATGACACGAAATTAATGATATAATAAACTCAAGTAATTTTGCCATTCTTGCAAGGGTTGGGATGAAGTCATCCTCCCTGACTCTTAGAGAATTCTCCATTATATTAAGCCAAATCTAGAAGCAATGACGAGCTTGATTAATGCAGTTTCTTAATTCCCATTCACTAGAGTCTGGAGCTCCCAAAATTTCTATATATACCTTCATACTTTCCCATTGCGAATCAATCTCATTCCATCATTAATGGAAGCATATCTCGCATGAATACCACTTACAGAGTTCATAATGGAAATCAAATGAAACCTTCGAAAATTGATGAAAATGGGATCGTCACCTTGAGGATTGTTATTGTAGATTGAAATTGCACACAAACTACCTGCTACAGTCTCCTTTTCAACATTACTCCATTTGTCCTGTGTCTTGTTCGAAGGAACATTCTTTTCCAACCTGTCAAAAATGACATGAGTCTTCATATCTTTCCATAGCTTTCGCTGCATAGATTTGAGACTACCTACTTGATTATGTGCTATAGAATCAAATGCATTGATATGCCTCCATGTTCCCATCTTCACTTGTCCCGAGGATTTAACCAATTTAATGATGCTTGTCATTTTTATGGGATGTCTTTGGATGTACTAATCTCATTCTCATACTTTATTTGCTCCTTGTGCTAGTTTTGAACCTTGATTAGCCAAGGAATCGACAACTTCATTTAAATTCCTTCTTATATGATAAAGGGTTATTGATTGAAATGTTTCCACCAACATCTTCATTCGATGAAGAATGGGAAGGTGGAATTTCTCATTGTTCTTCCTACATTTGGACACTTATTGAATAACGAACTTTGAATCTCCAAAGACTAACAGATGGTCGACTCCCTTGGAGAGTGCAAGGTCCAGACCTTGACACAACGCAAGGTACTTGACTTGATTGTTTGTTGCAACACCTAATCCCCATGTGAATTGAGACTCTCTTTCTTTATCGAGGCAATAAAGAACCCCTCCCGATCCAACCTCCCCGTTTTATAATTTTATTATTAATATTTGTAATAATTATAATATCTTAATTGAAATTAAATTGTGTAATATTAACACCCAACACCTATAATTATATAATTCTTGTAGATATTTCAAGTTAAAGTAATTAATTGTTATATTCTTGGTTTTTTTAACAAGAACTGTGAATAACTATAAGATGAAAAGATGCCAAGTTAAAGCTCAATTTAGATACATGATTTACATAAGCAAGTTGAAACTAGTGCACATGGTCAAAATGGAGTATGTATCAATGACCATCTATAGAATTATGACCTTTGTTTTTTTGAACAAAATGCTACAATATCCATAATATTACACTTGTACATTCGCCAATACTGACCTAACAAAACCAAAATTTACAAAGTGTCAAAATGTTTCGTTAAACCATGAGGAATATTCCTCCAATTTGATTTCTGAGTCTCCTAATTAACCATTAAGGAAGGGGGACATACCACTTTTTCCCCTGCCACCAATGTTCACTTTTTTTTTTTTTTTTTTTTTTTTAGACTAACCTAAGTACCCACGGGGGATTTGAACCGGTGACCTATCGCAAGGAGTGCCTTAACAACGCACCCATTCACTGTCAATCCAAAGCCCCATGGGCAAAAGGTAGTAGGCTTGGCCCGGTTTAGACTAACTACTCGCATGACGAGCTACGACCTTGCTCGGGATCGAACACAAGACCGGTCCGTCATGATGAGGCCGACTTTACCACTACGCCGCCTCCACGACCTTCACCAATGTTCACTTTGATCTAATCTTGACCCCAAATTAGCCATGTGATAAGCCTTGTATTTATTTGATCTCAGAACATTGATACATTTATTCTTGGGGATAGACTGATACAACCAATAAACTTGCTTGAAAATCTGAGTTAACTTTGTATCTAAGGGGGGAGATCCTGAATATAAATGCTGAATTATATTCAAAGAATTACAAAAAATAATCACCTCATGAATTCTAAGATTCACAATTTGCCTTAAACCTTGATATAAAGCATAGACTTCAACAACATTGGTGGAAGTGTGACCTAAACCCCAAGCATACTTATGTTCTTCTTGATTCTTTGGACAAAAAATTAACCCCTCCACTCCTGCCACCCCTCCTATTCTTAAATTTTTTAACTATGACATTCTTTTTTAAATGTTTGAAGAAAAACCAAATTTTAATTATATAGAAATTAATTCGTAAATCTAATTTGAACTTTTATATATCTAAATGGCGTAGTCTAACTTATAGACAAAATAACCTTTTTCACTAGAATCCGATGATATAATTTCAAACAATTTTGTGATTTTTTGTTGTTTAAAATACATTCTTGATTTCATAAATGGATTCAACACCCTGAAAAATCCCTTGGGCACCCAAAATTCTACAGATTAAACAACTTAAACTCAAGTTTTTAAAAATCTATGTCGGATTTTGGTTAAAATTAATCAGAAGAAATGCTCTAAAAAAGGCCATTTCATCTATAATATAGACTACACCTATCTAAATTAACTTATCAAAAACTTAATTTTTAATTTAAAACTCACATTATTAATATTAATTCACTATGAATCAAATTTTAATCCTCAAATTTGAGATTTTATATTTGTTTGTTTATTTAAAAAAAATGGAACATATTGCATAAATTGTATGTATTTATTGCACTTAGAGGTACTCTACATCATATTAGAGATGAGATATCATATCAAACATTTGAATTAAATTTCAAAATTTCAAAATAAAAAATAATTAATGTCAAGTAAATTAAAATTAAAAATACATGTTAAATAGATTTAACGCTAAACCCCCCCACACACATATAAAATGGGGTGCACCACACAGTGGGAGTCTCCATAATAGATAGGAAAAATCAACCAAGGTTCGATGGAAACATGAAAAAATATTAAGATATAATCTAATATTAGCTTTGTTGTTGTTGTAGTTTTTTTTCAAAAAAAAAAAACTGTGATTTTTATTGATGGAAATAAAATTACATTTTGTAGGCACACATCATGTGTATGCAAATAGCAACAAAAATAAACAAGACTAAGCTAAAAAAGGACAAAATATTGGAAAGGTTATATTAATGGCTAAGAATCCCCGAACATATCAACAACAAAAGAGAAAAAATTAAGGTTTACAACAAGAGCTAGTTATTTCTTTTTTGTTTTCCTTTTTTGAACTTTTTGTCAACCATCAACATTTGGTTCGACAAGAACCGAAGCAAATTCATGTCCCACTTGGGGGACTTCTTTATCAGAATCTGAGCTTTCAGAGACATGAGCTTGTTTTATGCCCCCAATTTCGTCCAATGTCAAAGAGACCCTTGGATCCATACCATTATGGTGTATGGTCATTGTCCCCATCTGAACCATGGCTTCCGCTTTCAACATGTCTCCTTATTGGACGATTTCATTCATTTCTTCTTTTTTTAGGTTGGCTTTCCTTGTTATCTTCTTCTTCATCCTCATAAGGATATTGCTTTGTTAACTTCCATCCTCTTGGTTTATTAGACCACCTCTTCTTCTTAGGATTCTTCTTTCCCTGTGGACATGTTTTCTATAGATGTCATATTTGAAAACATATACAACATCGGAATGTTGTGTTCTCATAACCAAGAACTTGTGTCCAATGGAATTTATTGTGTTTCAAAATTATATGGTGTGGAAACCCTTTGCTAAGATCAATATCGACATATATTCTGGCATATGTGAAGATTCCATTTTCTATTCGTTCCAGATTTGTTTTTCTGTATTTTCCCAATGTGCTTCCAATATCTTCAAGGACTTTATGGTGCCGAAAAGGAAGGGGGAGGTTTGGGAAACTCATCTAGATCAACATGGTAGAAACCACCATAGTATCAAACACATGAAACCATAGGATGATAAATAAGCTAGCTCTCCCCGGAACCAAGGTCCTTCATGTAGAGCATAATCCACGTCATTTTGTGTTTCAAATTAGACAATAAAAATTCCCTTTGAGAAGAAACATATATCACATTTGGAGTCCATAAAGAGAAAATCCATTTAATTAAAGCTTCAGGTTTTGACCATAAGCCATTAAATCTGCAAAGGACTACTTTAGATTGAAGAAAAGTGAAAAGGGAAGATATCGCAGGGAGATTCACATCCATTGTTGGAAAGTTATCCATTTGTTCTACAATATATGGTCCTAGAATATTATTGTTTTTTACTTTTGGAATGAAGGTCTTCCCTTATGTTGTAGTTCCTTAAACCCTCCCACGTACTACATTTTAAATGTAGTAGTTGTATCATTTGTTGAACTGACACCTGGAGCAACCCCACGCAGTCTGGACATCAATATGACGATGGAGTTCCTTGTTAAACTAATTGCCTCGAGTAGGGAGAAATATTAGAGGACATTCCCTTCGTATTACAGGCGTTGGAATTTTTTAGGGATACCCCATTTTTCTGCAATAGTCTCTTTAATGGATAGGACTGAACTGATACATTTTGCCCAAATAACAATGGATTTACCACCCATGTCCCTTATAAAAATTATGGAATTTTGTGTTCTTCTCCTGCTCAACCAGGATAGAGGGAGGTGAATCCTTTATTTGTTCTAACATAGCTAACAAAGGGTTTGCAAATGGAAACAAAGGAAAGGGGAGATACAACCCCATCATCCATACAAAACCCAAATCCCCTTGGACCAAAATTGCAGAAATTTTCCATGGATTCAAACTATATAAGAAATATATGACAACAGATAGGAGGATAAAAATAAGAAGCCAAACTTACAACTGTTGTCCACCTCAAACGAGAGAAAGATAGCTCCAACAACATCGTCGTCAATGCTCCTGGAGGAACTTATGAGACATGTAGCAGTCTATGGCAAGGATATAACACCCAAAAATTTTACCATGTCGAAACCTCCTCTGAATTCATCTTGCCCCTGTCTTCTAGCTACTTCTATGGGGAGAGGGACAATGCCGTGCATGTAGGTACATTTTGTTGGATATGAATCACGGTGAAAGTAATAGACCACATGAAAAGGGGAGGCATAGATCTTGTGTTCGCTCCATGGCCCAAATACAAAGAGACTAAGGAGATCTTGGCTCATGGCGACGACAGGATAATATGAAACAAAGAACGCAAAAACCTTAGATGTCATCACTAAAAATCTTTCCCTATTCCTCATAACCTAATATTACGTTATTAAGTTATAATCTAATTCGAATATAGTCAATATTAAAACATATTTACACTATAACTTCGATAGTAGATTTTATGTTCATGAACAAACTCAATCTTCCTTCAAGTTATATGCATAGAATATGTACATAAGGATGCCAACTAAAAATTTCCTTAGTCTTTCATTGTAACTCCATTTTTGCGATGATTTGAGTGCGCATGTCCACAGAAGGGCCAAAAATAATAATAACTTGAAGCTCCAATGTTAATTTCCATTAAAGAAAACTAAATTGCAGTTTTATCTTCATTTCTTTATGGATATGATATTCTTTATTTTTTCAAATAATTAATTTGTTGAAAAGTGGCCACCACAAATTTGGAATAAGATTAATTTTCTTATTAGAGTAGTCAAATTTAATTACTATATGTTAGCAAAATAAATCTTTGATATCAATTGAAATAAATTTAATGGTTACCTCACTTCATATCTATTTTAACAATAAAAAATTCATATATAAAATACAAAAATGATAAAATAATAACTATTTACTATTTTTATATAATTGAAATATAAAGAAATAATAATTTTCATTTTTAAACATAATTGTTTTTATCATTGTATATTAATAATTACATTATATAATATTAATAATTACATAATTATTTATGATATTATAGTAATAGATTTAATATAAGTTAGATATCTTACATCCCACTAAGTTTTACATCATATTAAGTTATACATTTTACATCATATTAAGTTTTTTAAGTAACATAAAATTATTCTATGTTGAGAAAAGAAAATGAAGGTAATGCTTTTATCATAGAATTTATGAAGAATTTGATAAAAATGGACTTTAGAACAATAAAAAATGAGGTGAACATTGTCATTGAGGAATGATTCATATAGTTTTATCTAATTTATCCTTAAATAACTATAGATTATTAGGTTTAATATTAAACCTAATATTAGTATAAATATTAATATCAATATTAATATATTAATATATTTCATATTTCTAGATTAATATAATATGTGTTTAATGTATTATACAAATTTAATATAATACCAGGTTTAATATAATATAATAATAATAATATCAAATATAAATCAATCATAGAGAAATATTTACATTATATAACATAATATTATATTAACCATAATATTATAATGTTTAAAAATAAAGTATTATATTTATGTTATGTTTATAATTATTTTGTATTATATGGCATTGAACATTATTAACTATAATGGAAGAGGAAATAAGATTTTTATAAAAAGCAAAAGAAGTTGAATTTAGAAAGCCATTAAAGTCTCAAAATTAGATTAAAAACAAGATACTAAACATTACTAAAATTTCACTAAATTAAAGAGGTAAAGGTGTATGTAAGGTCCTAACCCGAATTTAGATTACTTTGACATTAATATTTTGTTTTTCTACTGAAATTGATGTATTGATTTTAGTGTAGATATTAAATTCTAATCCTAATTGATGGGTTGCACTTATGCATTGATTTCAATGTAAATATTGATTTATAATCCTATTTGACCCATTGCACTTGATGCATTTATTTCAGTGTAAATATTGATTTTTAATCCTATTTGATTGTTTGCATTAGACACATTGATTCAATGTAAATATTAATGTTTGATGTAATGTAACTAGATGAATGATGTGCATTGTTTTCAAAGCACTTAGATTAATAGTGTGCATTGATTTCAATGTACGGACAAAGTAATTACCGATGATATGCATTGTTTTCAAAGCAATTAGATTAATAGTGTGCATTGATTTCAATGTACGGAAAAAGTAATTACCGATGATATGCATTGATTTCTATGTTACAATAATTATCAGCCTAGATCCATATTAAATAGAAATGAACAACAAAGAACCTAGAACCATCTTACATAGAAATGAACAACAAAGAGTATGTCGACAGAGATTGGCATAAGAAATGGAAATTGAGGATGCACTGATTTGAATTTAGATGTTAATTTCTCATTCGATGTAAATGGATGGATGATGTATATTGCTTTCAAAGCAGTTATATTCATAGTGTGCATTGATTTTAGTGTACACACAAAGTAATTGTTGACAATGTGCATTGATTTATGTGTTATAGTAATCATCAACCCATATCTATATTAAATAACAATGAACAACAAATAACCTAGATCCATCTTAATCATCAGCTTAAATACATTTCAAATATAAATGAATAACAAAGAGTGTACGCACAAAGTAATTATTGACAATGTGCATTGATTTATGTGTTATAGTAATCATCAACCCATATCTTTATTAAATAACAATGAACAACAAATAACCTAGATCCATCTTAATCATCAGCTTAAATCCATTTCAAATAGAAATGAATAACTAAGAGCAAGGTGACAGAGAAAGGCATAAGAAATGACAACTGAGGTGTGTCAACAACAAAGGGAGAAGCAAAGAGTAGATTAACAAAGACAATCGCAACAAATGATTACTGAACAACAACAGGAACACATGAAAGAAAGAATTGAACAACAAAGAGCATATGTTGATTTCTAATCTTATTTGATTGATTGCACTTGATGCTTTGATTTCAGTAAATGTTGATTTCTAATAGTATTTGATTGTCTGCACTAGATGCATTGATTTCAATGTAGATGTTAATTTATGAGTTGATGTAACTAGATGGATGACACACATTGCTTTCAAAGTAATTATATTAATAGTGTGCATTGATTCAGTGTATGCACAAAGTAATTATTGACTACATGCATTGTTTTTTGTGTTACAATAATCGTCAACCTAGATCCATATTAGATAGAAATGAACTGTAAAAAGTGTAGATCCATCTTAAATGTAAATGAAAATCAAAGATCAAGTCAATTGAGAAAGATATAAACAATGATAACTTAGGACACATTAATTTCAATGCAGATACTAATTTTTGATATGATGCAAATAGATGGATGATGTCTATTGCTTTCAAAGTAATGAAATTAATAGTGTGTGTTGCTTTCAGTGTATGCCAAAGTAATTGTTGATGACATGCATTGATTTTTGTGTAATAATAATCATTAGCCTATATCCATATTAAATAAAAGTGAACAACAAAGAACCTAGATCATATTAACCATCAGTCTAAATCCATATTAAATAGAATGAACAAAAAAGAGCAAGTTGACAAAGAAAAACATCAAAAATGACAATTAAGGAGTTTCAACAACAAGGGAAGAAGCAAAGAGAAGACCAACAAAGATAATCACAAAAAATGACAACTTAATAACAACAAGAACATATGAAAGAAAAAATTAAACAACAAAGTGCATATAAACAAAGAAGGGTACAATAAATGACAATGTGATAGTGTTAAGAGCAAAGTATACAAGAAAATGCACAACGAAGAGGAGATCGACAAAAATGAGAGACAAAATGACAATTGAAAAGCATGAAGAACACAGGAAACAAAAAGTTGAATAACAAAGAACATATTGACAAAGGAAACATTATTCAACCAATTTAGGCATAGTACAAGATGCAAAAGAAAAATGTTTAAATGATATTTGTGCCTAAGCTTAACTTATAACTCTCGCTAATATGAATATTGCATATTGAAAATTTCGTGATAGGATTTATCAATTAGCTTAAGTTCAAACGTGTCATGTGTGTGAGGAGCCATATGTTGGAATTAAGGAATTTAATACAAATACAAGTCCAATATGCATGAGATGTAGAAGAGAAGGAACTCATCAGATTGATCTGAGGCATATTTAACATGTTTAAAATGATTAGAATAATCATATGTTCTACAATTTTTCTGTGACCGCGCACGACTAAAACTAACATAGATCCATCTTAACTCTAGATTTATCAAGCACAACACAGAGAGGGGTCAAATCTCTTGAGGTGTAAACCTCCTTTTTAGTGGAAAACTTGAGAAAAGATTTACACATCGAGAAATTTGACTTGTCGTACTGCTTGATAATTCCAAAATTAAGGTAAATTTAAGCTAGTATTTATAAAAAATCATTAATATGTGTATATGTTAAATAAGAATTAAAAATATCTAACTAATAAATTCAAAAATATTTATATATATCTTTCTAATAATAAGAAAGTAAAAAATAAAAACATTACTCATTTTAAATCTAAATGTTAAAATATTTTTCATAATAACAACATTCTTACTTTTTTTAACTCAACTCAACAACTATAACCATCTTAAAATACTTCTTTTAATACTTTTAAAATATAAAATAAAATTAAAAGAATTCGAAATAATACTTTATCTATTTAAATTCTCTCACAAACCATTAATGTAAAAAAAATTTAAAAATTTTGAAATAATATTTTATCTAATTAAAATCTCGTAAACATTTCTAATTTCAATAAACATTAAACCCCATTAACTTTTTTATTATTATTTTTCCAATTCTTAAACCACATTAACTTTTTTATTATTATTTTTCCAATTCTTAAACCACATTGACTTTTTTAATAATTCTTTACTAACCATCTTTTCATAATTCATTTATAACCATCATAAACCATCTAAAACACTATCCAACTTGCGTCCTAGAAACATTCTTAGCATAGATCACTTTAAATTGCGTTATAACCTTTTTATCATGTTCAACCAATTAGCCTTATCACCTAACTGTTCAGAACCAAAAAAAAAACTGAAAATGTGCTTTAGCATCTCCTGCCACTCAAATTTTGTTTTCTCATTTTTAGATATTTAGTTTTATTGCATTTTGTCCAAATATTTAATTGTATTGTAGCATCATTTGCCCCTGGATACATATGTAGACAAGCACCCAGTGTGTCCAAAGGTGAATTCCTTTGGTTTATTTTTATCGTGGTTTGTACCAATCAATCTGCTACACATATTAACCACCTGGATGGACTTTTTTATAATGGTTTGCACCAATCTATGTCCTACACATGTTGAGCCTTTTGCTTTATGTTGTCAAATACTTTATTGTAATATCATTTTTTTGATGAAAGATGTTCAGACAAGCGATGCGAGGATTTTGACGAAGGCCCCAATTTGCGGGAGCAAGCCTAGTTAGTTCCCTGTTGAGGGGCCTCTGGGACAGCACCACAAAATTCACGGCCCCTCTTACTCCCAATGCTTGTCGTAGATGACAGGATAAATTCTGGATTCGCTGTGCAATGATTTGACCGCATCTGTGAACAAATTACACCATCTTTTTTATATTTATACCTAAAATGAGTATGCCCAATATCCTTTTCTCGAGCTCCTGGATAATCATTCCCAAGGTTTAGCTTTTGGGCGCCTTTCGTTCAGGAGGCCCATCGAGGTTCGTTTAATCCCATTGATTCCCTGGAACTTTTGACAGAGAATTAGCTGTCTAGTTTGTATATTTTTGTCTGTGAAATTCCGGGATTATGTAAAGCTGGATCTGTACATCTTGGATCATGGTGGGGTTTCCTTTATCATAGACTCAATTATAATTAGAGTACAGACACATTCAGATCCTTGGAAGAATACTGTTTAGAATACTCTTTGATGACGAGTCAAATAAATGCGCTGGGTAGGCATTTCAGCTCTCTCTGCTATATCAGTGTTTTGATATCTATTATATGAAATTACGGAGGGAGCTTTGTATACATTATATTTAATGAATTTAGAGGCCAATTCTAGATGTTTGATGACTCAATTACCTGATTTCATAAATAGAGGAATACCTGTTTGAAGCATGGATTGATGGGTTTTGCATATTCACAGGGATTGGAATTGGGTATTCCGGTAATTATTCTCTCAACATCTCCATAATATTTGGGCCCTGAAATTTACAGTTGATGAGCCACCCATCTGCTTTAGCTGGAAGAACACCCATTTGAATTTTGAAGTCACTAATTGGTGGTTGTTGCATAGACAGAGGAGTTTGAATTGGGTCCTTGGTTATTAATTAATTATTCTGTTCATATATGTAAAATATTCTGGCTTGGAAATTTAGAGTTGATAATTCGCCCACCTGCTTTAGCTAGAAGAATACCCATTTGAAGCCATGAGTGGTGGTTGTTGCATATACAAAAGATTTTGAATAGGGTCTTCCGTGAATATTCTCTTCCTATCTATATAATATTTTGGAAGTCTGCAATTGATGCACCACCCACCTGTTTTTTAAGCTAGGAAAATACCCATTTGAAGCAATGGATTGGTGGTTGTTGCATACTGACAGGAATTTGAATTGGGTCTTAGGCAATCACTCTCTTCATATCTGTTTAATATTTGGCATTTGCAGCTGACGAGTTGACCCCTGCTGTTTTAGCTAGAAGAATGCCCGTTTGAAGCCATGGATTTATGGGCCTTGCATATTCACAGGAATTTGAATTGGGTCTTCTGTGATAATCCTTTTCATATCTGTAATTCTGTATCATATTTGGGCTTGGAATTTACAGTTGATGAACCACCCACCTCCTTTTTTAGCTAGAAGAATACCCATTGTAAGCCATGGATTGATGGGTTTTGCATATTCGCAGCAATTTGATTTGGGTCTTCTGTAATTATTTTCGCTTCATATCTCTATAATTTTTTGGTTTAGAAATCTACAGTTAGTATTTGGGTTTGTACTGCTGGTCTAACGGTCTATTTGAAAGGAGCAAGCATGGAGACCATGCCAAAGAAATTGGGATGTATCCTCTGTTATTTGTGCTAAGAAACATGTAGTGATGTTTGGGCTAAGAAACATGTAACCATGTTTGTCTTCAACTTTAGGCGTGTTTTGTGTTTTGGTTGTAATTTTTACATTGTTTTCTTTTTGTAAAAAATTAGTTTTATAAAATGAAAGCACTTAAGAAAAGTTAACGTTTCAACAGTATTTTGCTAAGTGCATGCTACTATCAGTCGAATATATACTAGCAAAGATCCATCTAAACCCTGGTCTGATATGCATCTGAAGGTTGCATATCTCAAATTCCAATATTTAATGCATTTGCCACATGTGGACTTGGGAGATATATCCTTGAGCTTTGCACTCTTGAGGTGCATATCAAGTTTGGTTTTAGACTGGTCTGTGCTAGTGTCCATATTTAATGTACATAATACATTGTTTAGATTCAATGCACTGTTAAACACATGGAGTGTTCATGGATTCCCTCATCCCCAACCGGACTGCAGATCACCTTGTTTCTCTTCAGTGAGGCTGGATTTTCCTCTTTCATCCTCTCATATAATTTATTTTGATAGAATGTTGTTTTCGGCCTTATATTGGTCATTGCTTTAGTATCTGGAGGTAGCAAATGAGATGGGTCCATGTCAGAAGATGTTTCATCAAATTTGAGGGGCATAATTGACTTTCTAGATCGTCAATAGAGCTTGTGTGGAACACATCTAGACCTTTCTTGAACTGCAGAATTTTTGTTTTATTACGATGGCCAGAAAAGCTTTTCTAGCATTTCTATGATAGGTAACATGACTTCTGAAGACTGAAATCACCAGATTTAACGTTGAGGTGTGAAATGAGTGGTGAAAATATGAGATTGGTATATAAGTGACATCATGCAATGACCACAACTTAATCTAGTCAAGCGTAAGCTGTGAAAATGTTTTCTGGCTCTGTAAGCAGTGAAAATGTTTTTGGTGGTACTATTATAGGCTGAGGGGCTGAGGAGCTGAGCCTTGGCGCTAACAGAACTTTGGATATCATCCTGTTTATGGCTTCTTGTACTTTAGTTTCTTTCAGAATTTGAACATGCCAGGACCGCTGAATTTCCTTTTCAAATTTAATAAATTCAAATGAATTCTTGGTTGATGTCAGTTGTTCGTTCAAGGATTCCCTTGATTAGTAGTTCACGTGCTTATGCGCAAGTTTCCTTTTTACAATCCATTAACCATAATACAATTCAGGCTTTTCATCTTCTCAAACTGTCATGAATGTATGCAGGTTATTACATTTCTCTTGCATTCTTCTTTTGAACAGGAAACGATGCACCAAGGTGTTAGAAATAGATGAGAAATCCATCTGTTCCTCCTAGCAGGAAATTCTTTATCATACAAGTTATAATGTCTCTTTTGCATGGTTTATTCTAAAATTTAAAAATAGCTTGACGGTTGGTCATTTTTAGTGCTAAAATGGCACCTTGATTAGGCAAGTGAATGAAACTTTAAATAGAATTTAATAATGAATGGAAAAGTGCACTGATGGAAACTTTCCAACATTTCTATTATATTCTACATCTAGACCTTTTCTGCTTTTCACGGGCCTTTCCTTCCATCGTTATAACTTTTCTCCCTGTTCAAAATTTGCATTATAACAATGAAATTCCAAGGTTGAGCGATTAAAGGTAAAATATGCAAGCTGGTTTTTATATTTGAGTCCTCATACTTCTCTGAACTGGCTTGTTTTGATGCATCTGAAGTGCAAAGTTGCAAACTCACACATTGTCACGCTTTCTGGTTGTTCCATAAGAAAAGTAACAACATTGACCTGCTTCCATTTTCTCTTCTTTATTATTTAGACATGGAATGCATTTTCTATATCTCTATTAAATTTTTTTCTTTTACGAGATTTTAAATGTTATATGCCAAAAGTCAAATTGGTCTGAGAATCCTTTGTGCCGAATTTCTAAAAGACAGGTGTCTGTCTTTCTACCCAAGTTACCAATATTTTCTCTATACTTTTGATTGAAAAACTAAAAGTTCTTTCGTCTCTAGGGAAAAACCCTAGATAGCACAGTGAGGTTTTTCCTTTTGTCTCGTAAGGTCATGAAGTACTTCTAGATTACAATTTGTCGTTAATATTTTTTTCTAACATGTCGACTTGAGAATTATTTGGTTCAGTATCTGCTTTATTTTACATCATCAAATATACCTTAGATATATTTCTGTCCTCCATGCTATGTTCACATGTATGCTTGCCCTATGAAGTGGACAATTTGCATTGCACATATATGTTCTTACAACAGTAGAAAATTGAAGGAAAAATTTCGCACAAAGTTGAAGTAAAAATTTCACACAAAGTTACCACATCCTTCTAAATCCAGTGCCACATCTGCACCCAATGTGTACCCACATCCACTCCTAGGATCCTTCGATCCTTTTGGAATCTAGACAATTTGCAGTGTGCATATTATGTTCTTACAACAGTAGAAACTTGAAGTAAAAATTTCACACAAAGTTACTGGATCTTTCTAAATCCAGTGCCACACCTGCACCCAATGTTACCCACATCCACTCCTAGGATCCTTTTGGGATCCAATTTGGATATACTCTTGGTGGTATAGTGGCTGCCGGAAGGTTTGATCCCAGGCCTAGCCCAGATCACTCCAATGAGTTACCGATCCACCATGGTTAAAAAAATGTTGATCTATGAAAGATCTTGTCAAACCATAAATTGACAAATCCCCAAATTCTTGAATTCTGAAAATTACTACACCAGGGTCCAGCAACTGATTTCTTTCCACACCCACTTGTGAAATCATGCTTCTGGTGTCTTTGATATAAATGTTTGAATCTGCAGCATATATAGCTGTTGAAAAAGGGTCCTGATGATGAACCACACTTGTTGGTTCGAAACGCGTCGACCAAAAATTTCTCTTATGTGATTTCTATCGAAAGACTTTGCTTAATTCATTATGGATCACAGAAGCCTGAATACAGAAATTGCTATTTTCTTTATTTCAGCATCCTAGACTGTTGGTAATATTATATCAATACATGTTGGGTTTCTTCTAGCTATTTCCTATTTACTGTATGAAGTGAATACGTTTCTATTTACTGTATGAAGTGAATACGTTTAGGAAAACTTTATTTGCTTCTTCTGATTAACTTTTGGCACCTAATGGCACATTTTTCCAATGATGCATGCAGATCATATTGTTTTGGGTTACGTGCAAAAACAATCACGCATCATGAGGTGGCTCAATAAGATTTTTAAAGGCTCTAATCACAAGATATCAGAGGGCCAATATCAGGGAGTATTTGCAGATGAAGATAGGGTTTGGGATATGCCTTCTGGCTCTTTGGTAAATTCAAGCTTTGGCTTTTATGCTTCTTTTCTTTCATTATTGTGCCCTCATACTTCTATCTCTGATTAGTGAGAGGTGTTTTTTTTTTGTTTCCTCCATTTTGTTTGCTTTACGAATTATTGTAATTTCCTCATTAGATTGAAAAAAATAAACAGCCTCTGCCACAAAAAACTCCTTAATAGATTGAGCTTCTCAGCTTGAATTCAATATTCTTTTTTTAGCAATGAAATACCTAAGAAGCCGATGTGGATTCTCCAGATCAAACCACTTTGAAAGTCAAATGAGAGAATCACAAACAAGGAAATGCACAACTGACTAACAACTAATGAAGTGGGCGTGGGTTCCTTCCCATGGAAGTTGCATTTTTATATTGAATCTATGGACCTGTAGGCTATAGGTTTTAACGCTATTATTATTATTCCCTATTAACAGCTTACAGTTTCAGTTGTTTGGAAAATGTTTATCAAAGTCAGTGAGTGGAGTTTGAGTTTTCGTGAATAAATATTTCCTGTCTATTTATTGTGCTTTGATATAGATGTTTCTAGTTATTATTATCTCGTGAAGTATTAAACTGGGAGATTTAATTACAGTTGGAAATTTCTGCTTGTCATTTGCAATGATACAGCCTTTGTTATGACAATTATAGTCAGAACTGCAACTATCAAATTTGATTTATAAGAATGAAGAACTGGGATGATGTCCTGATCAGTTAAGTCTTGATTTCTAGGAAGTGAAGGTGGACGATTATAACAAAAATCATGATACATCATTATCTGGGATATTGTTCTGGGATGCATATTTTAGCGCACACCATTTCCTAGACAAACTGTTCTCCCACTTAATCTCAATCATTTGTCCATGTTCACTCACGCCAACTCCCTTTATGATTTCCCTGGGCAACATCTAGTACACATGACCTTTCTTGTCATATATTCGCTTATGGCAACATCACGAGAGCACTTAAGATCATGAGTTTTAAGGTATTGGCAGGGCCACTAATGAAGAAGGCTTTCAATTCCTCAAGCATGGTACTCACTCTCTCGACTTCCGCATCATTGATTTGTTTAATCGTGTTGTTTCCCAAGCTTCCCTATGTCATGGTTCCACAAAGCTGGAGTTAGTTTAGATTCAAACAATTATAGGACCATTATGATTGGAAACACTTTGATGAGTTCATGAGGAGGCACCTCAAGTCTAGAAGACAGACAAATTTCCACCTAGAGTATCAAACTTTTAATCACATTTTCACACTTCATGCCATTATTGAGGAGGCTTGTTATTGCTTTTGAAAGTCTTTCGCTGTTTTGAATTTGAAAGGTATTCGTCTAAGCCTCAAGAGAGTCCTTATTCCAAAGGTTACTTGACATTGGTATTTTGGAGCAATGTTGCGAACATCGGCATCAGGGTAAAATCGACAAGGGTCTAGAAAACCAAAATATCGTAAAAATCGGGAAAATATCGGTAGAAATTGGCAAACATCAGCAAAATTAAGATATCACCAAAAGATCAGTAAAAATCAGTAAACATAATCTATGCCAAAAAATTGCGATTTTATTTGCGATAAAATTGGGATGTTTGCAATGCTGTTTTGGAGACCTTGCGATAAAATTGGCATGTTTACAACACTGTTTTGGAGACCTTTCTTGTTGCGGTTATGGGACATTATGAGTCAATTCTTGGTTGTCTCTGCATTGCCCATGGCATCTTGAATTTCATTAGGAGTACAATAGGGGTTCCCTCTTGCATGGGTTCTCTATGGGATCTACATTGATAAGTTGGGGTCCTTTCATAGAGAGAATATATAGGACAAGGATGGTTGTCTTCTTCACCGTGTCTTAATTTCCTTCTTTTTGTCAACAACGTGATCCTCTTGGTTGCCTCACTCAATGGGCTCTAGATACTAGAGATAGATTGGCAAGTTATCCAATTTTGCAATCTTTGACAATTCATGATTTACGTGAGTAAAACTAAGGTTATGATATTAAATTGGTCGAAGCATGCTCTCTTCGATGACCACTTCCTCTTTGGAAGTATAGAGATTAAGATCACCACAACCTATACTTAGACTTGAGTAAACTAAGGTTACGATCTTCAATTGGTCATAGTGTTCTCTCTTTGACGCCCACTTTTCTTTGGAGGTATAGAAAGTGAGATCATCACAACCTATACTTGGAGGTTTAGTTTTTAGGGCCTTAGTTTAGTGGAAGACATTCTTTTTACCCTTGGATGAATAGGGGATATGGATCCCTTGCCCTACCTAACATACAATGATTTTAGAGGCACATCAAGGATATCTTCCAAGTTCCAAGATGCAGTTCTTTGACACAATCACTAGAACCATCGTCTTTTATGGTTTTGAGGGAAATTGTGATCTAGTTTCTTTGGGTTGATTGGGCTAGGATGGAAAGAGCCTAGACCTTTATTTTTTAGTGCGTCATCTATTACAAATGAATAGTTCTATAGTTGATTATCTAGGTGGAGTTTGGAACCCATTCATTTTACCTTGAAACCATTTCTAAAATTTTCTCTTTCCTTTGAGTCTGAACTTTAGGAGACTCAACTCTTGATAGGGATCGAGATTCGATACCCTTACATAGCTCTATGTTCTTTTGAGGCAACTGCCTCCACAAGCCTCCTTGGGATGGATTGTTGTTGGTTTTCAAAAGCCTCCAAGTTACATTAGTCGGTGGCAATTCTCTTAATTGACTCGACCCTTTTGGGGGCTCATTAGATGCTCTAAGTCACTTGCTATTTAAATAGGATTTGGAGTTTGGACCTAGTGATTAAAGAGGATATCTACAGGTAGTCCATTTAGGTCACTTGGATACAAGATAGCTTTTTATTCTAGGCATTTTTTGCAGTTCATAGGAAACGTTATCATTAGAGCTTTGTATACATGCAAACATTGGGTGCATGGCCTTTGGATCCCCGTTGGTTATTGCTATGTTGGCTGTTATAGACTTCAAATTGAGATTGATAACAACAACTCACGACCTAATAGGACTTGCTTACTTTGTGGCTTATAGGAGATAGAATCGAAGGAGCATCTCATTTTTAGATGTCCTATTTGCTATGAGATCAAAGGAAGGTAGTATTATCCTATTAGGACTTGGGTGGTGCCCTCTTCAGATTCTTGTGTTATCTTGACCAAAGATGCCTAGCACTCTTTATGACTGAAATTTTCAAACATAGATCATAGTCTCTATGTGGATGTATTTGCTAGAGACCATAAGGAAGATCACTTTTTTCTTCCTTGTTGTCTAGTCTACTTGGAGCAACAAATGATAGACAAGGGTTCACACCACTTAGGATACAACATTAGTGAGACCTTAGGTTTCTTCTCAACAACCCGCTCCACTTGATGGATCGATTAACTTCCTTGAAACATTTGAGGAGCTTCCACTCTAGACCCTAGGAAAGATACCACTAGACCAACATACTCTCTTTGCACAAAGTAATACTCTACAAGTTTGATTGAGCAACCAATCTTCCATTTAGAGATTCCTTCCTTGGTATTGGATGTAAGGAGTGAAAGACGACTGAGGTAGCAGAAGTCTGAGGCCTAACTTTTTGAGGCAACACAGGGTCAAGAAGCCATTTTTTTGAGGCAACGAGTGTCCTAAAGGGCCACGATCAGGAGGAAACAAGGGTAAGGGTGCAAGGTAGTAGTGAGGTCTGCGGATGTGATTTTGTGGCAGCAAGGGGACAACTACTGTTTGTGAGTCTAGAAGCCATGTTTGATTTGATATCCTTGTTGAGAGATTGTTGACCATTGTAAGTCAGTTATATGTGTTGAATCAACCCTACTTTATAGTGGTTGCTTGTGGAATCAACTATTACTTGAATTCTTTACTATACTACTTGTGTATCAATAAAGAGCATCACTATTTCATAGATTGATGAGTACTACAACACTGTTATGAAATACAATTTTTTCATGTGTTTATTGAAAACCCTAACACAACATTGCATCCCAAGGGTAATCTCCCCAAGAGGGATACTACACATTGTTATTGAATTATGTCTACCTGCCATAGTTCCATTAGATGTTGGACTTGTAAATGTTCAATCCAACTAGGGTGCCATAGTGACTTAAATATTTAATATTGATATGGAATGCATCTTCATGGCTATCAAGAATTTGTTGATGACTAAAGAAAAAACTTACTGGTGTACATGGTCCCTAATTTTTATATAGGCCATGCTATTGCAAAATCTAGCATCTTAGTGCAAAGCCTCGCTAAGCACTGTAGATTAAGGGTAACAATAGGATTAGTCACCATTGTCACGTTAGCAATTGATCCCCTATTGTTTTGTGTTTGGATACTATCCCCAAAAGGGAGGTTTCACCAACATATTTTAGGGATTAGATAACCCTAGTGTTCCCGGGCTAAATATCCCCAAGGGTTCTACTAATAAAATCACCAAAGGATAATGTTCAATGAGTAAGGTTGTAGGTGAGATGAGATGTAATTTTTCAAGACAATGAGTTCAAAGGACCCTATGGCTAAATTTAGAGGGCTTATTAAGTGTTGGCGAGGCTGAAATAGGTTCCCAAACACATGTTATCTTTAAATTACAAATTGCTGTTATAAACTAGGGTTTATAATTTTTTTTTTCTAAGTAAGTCTATTCTATTATTCACACTAAAAGAGTACATTTACACCATGACAAGCTAAAAGACCAGCTGTCCAGTAGTGGTAGCATGAAACAGAGAACAATGAACCAACTGTCCAGTAGGAGAGGCAGCATGGAACAGAGAACAGAGAGGTAGAACCCACGCAGGGGAGCCAGCAGAGTACATTTTGCATCCCACGCAGCGGAGCCAGAGGAGTATATTTTCACCTTCTGAGCTTAAACAGCTAACAAAACAGTCACCCAGGACTTTGACACCACAACATAGACACGATATTTTCAAAACAGTCACCCAGGACCTTGACACAGCAGCGTAGACACAAAAATTTTCAGAATTGGCAAAAATGCCCTTACTATTGGGCCGCATAGCCTGAAGGGAAGCTGCAGTGCTTGAATTAGGCTTCCGGAACCTCCTCCTCAATCCTGCACCACCCAACATCATACAAGACCTGAGCATGGACCTCCTCTTTCACAGTCGATCCAGGGGGTACAGGCTCCATCATTGCTTCATTGACGTTGCTGGCCGGCGTCTCCATAGCTCTCGAAGAACCTGCAATTGGTGCCGCAACTGTTCCTTGGTCCTCCCGTTGAACGCTCGATTCACCCTCTTCTTGGGCTTCCTCAATGAAAAGCACAGAAACATGGGCACTGATCTGAGGATGGTTCAGTGAACTATTGAAAGTGAAGATTGCAGAGCCGAAGGAGGGCGAGGACGGGGAACTTGGTGAGCTGGGTTCCAGAAATTGGCTGGGCCTAAGAATGCTTTCTCTACCATGGCAAGAGTAGTGGCGCTGGCGAGGAGTGGCCTCTCCTGAAGAAGGGCGAGAAGGTGAACCCCGAGAGGTGCCCCTGCGGCTAAGCATTCTTTGGCGGAGCCGAGGCATGACTACATGACAATACAAAACACCTCTGCAAATTGCAGAACAGACCACCGGATGGACGGACGAGTGCCCAACACCGAACAGACCAAACACACAGACAGACAGACAGGTGCCCAAAACAGTCGCGAGAGTCGGGGTAGCGGACGAAGGCTTCGAGCTGGCGGAGCCAGAGCCCAACCCAAGCAGCACAAGAAGCAACAGAGTAAAACCATGGTAGAGGCTGAATATAATGTGCCCTCCCTTGCCTCGATACGCTCCTGCCATTATTGTGGCATTCATGGGAGCCGAGAACCAAAGCCGAACATCGCGTGCGGAGGTGAACTGTGCATTAAAGCCTCCTTACTGCATTCCTTTAAACCGATTCACGCCCACCTGGTTAAGACCCTCCCTCCACATGGAGTCGGCGCCTTTGTACATGGCTGGCAGGTGGCTCACCGCCCACTCCAGTCCCATCACCTTAATTGCTCCCTTGTACACCCGCATCCGGGGAAACTAGGGTTTATAATTAACACAATTACAATATGCAAATTTTATAACAATAATAACAAAATAATATAAAATTGACAATAGACAAGTGAGAAACAAAAACTATTTGATGAATAACTAAGAAATAGACTACAATAATTTTTCAATCACTGAAAACACATAAAACAAGAAAAACCCTATATGTTATCCCTAATTAATGGTTGAAAAATTCATGAAAAATTTATATATGCTTTTCCAATTTAGTACATGCAAATCCTAACCCTAGGACTATAAGGTCCAAGGTAAATAATGCCATAAAATGCATATTTTTCCGTAACCTAACCCTAATTTACCTTGGAAAACATAAAATAAAATTAGGTTTTTGATTTTTGTTATTTTAAGGAGATTGACACAATAGTGGACTAGTGCCTTAATCAAGGGGCTAATGGAGTTTAAGGAAAGGTTTATGGAAAAGGACCTGTTGACCAGATCGTGTGAACTACCATATAGCAATACACATTTTTGCAAAGGAATTCCATCATGTTCAGTCAGATATCTAGGATTCATCATGATCATTCGACAGTTTATCGGAGTTGTAAACCCAAATTTTGTAGGTTTATTGTAAATGATGATAGTATGACCATTTAATTATGTAACAACCTAGGTAAGCCTATGATTTTGGCGACGAATTTCATCCTAGGAGGTTTTTCGTCTCACTGATTATCTGTGTTTCTAAACAGGGATGATTGACAAAGTTTTTCCCTTCAGCCTCACCCCAAAGATAGGGTGGGATTTATCGTCGAAGTCTTAGGTGTGTCTTAGTGTTTTAGTTGAGTCTTTTGTAAAAGTGTGTTTGGGAATAATTTAAGCACATTTGGCCAAATTATTTCATTACAAACACACTTGGTCTATACTAGATCATATTGTGTTGTAGAATTGGGTAAATTATTAAGGGTCTATGTCTAAAGGTGTTTTCCCCTTTTAAAGGTTGAATTAATTGTAATATCTTGATGTAAAAATATTTTGGTGCATGGTCCTTCATATTTAAACACCATGGCCAAAATATTTAAGGGTGGTAAAAATTATTAATACCCTTAAGTGTCAATTAATTATTGGCTGAAATAAATTAAAATCCTAAGCTAGAAAATTAATCAATTTTGAGTAAAAATAATTATTTTTTATTTCTGGTTTCTGTCAAAAAACAACAAAAATATTAGCTAGAAAATGGCCATAAAAAAATGAGAAAATAAATTCTTTCCAAATGAAAAATATTAAAAAAAAGAATGTGCACTTTCCAAGAAGGGAATCTCCACGAATCAAGCAAGCAAAAAGTCAAGAAAATATTTTTGGTCCAGAAATTAGGAATTAATTCCCATAAAAAATGATTTTTTAATGAAAATCGAATTTATGGTCCAAGTTGGTTGAGTGAATGGGGATTTTTCAAGGTGAAAAAGTCTGAAAAATATTTTGGACCAAGAAAAAAGGCATCAAATTTTTTCTCAAGCAATCAACGATGGAGATTATTTTGACACAGGGTCAAGCATTTAATCAACTAAGATAAGTCAAATTTGTGCACCTTCATGGATCTAGCCGTTTTTCACTTGGAAGAGTCTCTAGAGCTCTCATTTTTTCTATGTAAGGAAGCATATGCTCTTCATTGTAAGAGATCCAATCTTTGGATTGTGTACTGGTTTTCGAAGCTCTCTTGTAATTTTTCTGAAATAATAATAATGCAAAAGTTTGGGGTTTTCATTGATGGTGGTGTTTCTCTCCTACTTCTAATGCTCTACTGAATAATATTTTAGAATTTGTTGATCATTAGCCTTTGTGGAATAACTTATTGCATAGGTATCTTGCATTGATTATTGGACTAAGATGGCATTTTGATTTAATTGAATTAGCAGGTATCTCTAATTCTTGAGGATTATATTGCTATTTTATGTCTTTATTGATCTAACAACTTGATCTTGAGTGTGTGGAGATCCTTTTTATATTCGAAAAATTTGGGCGTAAGGGGAAGTCGTCGGTTGGACCAACCAACTCTCAAGGCATAAGATCTGAAGAGCCTCCCTGATTGGATCCCAAGACTTATCTAACAAAGACTTTCTTGCAAGGTTTCTTGGCTAGTGCCTCATTGAAACTCATTTATATCTTAAACTCTTTTATATATGGTGTTTCAATTGATAGATTTGCTAATAAAAGAGCTGTAGAATTGAGGCTTCTGTGATCCATCATAGTTATAAGAAGAGCTTCGGCGTAAATCACATGACAAAGACATTTGTCGACGCGTTTCGAACCAACTAGTGTTGACAAATGTCTTTGTCATGTGATTTACGCCGAAGCTCTTCTTATAATAAAAGAGCTGTTATTTAAGAATCAAGGATTGGAGTTGGACTCATAATCCTTTGGTCCATCACTTGTAAACCTATAGATAATCTTTTTATATAGGTTCAATTTCTTTATGTTATACATATTGCTTTTGGTTTTTTTGTTTTTTAAATTTTCTCTTCCAGGTGGATTTTCTAGAGTATCAAAGGAAATAAAAATTTTTGAGACATAACCCCTTGCCCGTTGTTTAAACCATCCTTTCTCCGCATAAATTGCTGGACAACTAGGGTTTTCATTGTTTTACAAAAAAATCTTTACTAAAGGTTTTCTTCAAATCTCTTTCCATTATTCGCTTGTGCTTCTAACGAATTTTTGCAGTTCAAAACCAAATTTTTTTTTGAGATCTTGAGCTTGTTTATCTACAGGGCCACAATTAGTTTTGATTAAATATCTTTTATTGCCGTAAGCATTTTTAGAGGAATTTCATCATTGAAATTTTAAATAATTTCTAAAGTATATCTCCAATCGATGTGGTGAAACTCATTCTAACGCTTGATCTTTGAGGAAAATGAGTTATTTTTTGGGCTTTGGAAATTTGAGGGTCTGATATTTTGAAGTCGTATTAATTTTCTGGACATTCTCTCCTTGGCTGCAAAGCTCCCATTAAACCCTTGCGAAATTTCATTACCGTTTACACATTTAAGGGAAGATTCAAAATCGATTTGTTACATAATGTTTGGAAAATTATAGATTTAATTTTTGGGAGCCACTTTCATTTTTTCCCTTTCTCGTGAGGCTCTCATTTCTCTTATGTGTATATCCTCTCTCTCTCTCTCTAGATGTATAGTTTTTGGAACGAAATTTTCCTTTTTTTTGAAGGAGAGTGAAACCACTTTGGACAAGTTTCGTTTGATTGTGGGAGAAATTATTTCAATTTCATATTGTAAAATCATTATAAAGAATTTTTTTCATTAAGGTTTTGAGGAAGGGTATTTGTAAACCCTTTTCAAAAAGAAAATTTAAAATCCTCTTACCTTTGTCTAAAGAGGACTTTTTGGGCTTAGTTTTCATTTTATTTCTAGATCTAACTTCTAACTTTTTCATTTCTAATTTCATGAACATTGCATTTTAGATCTAATTTGTTTGGCTACTTGATCTATTGCATTTGAATAGTCTGTCTTCATTTCACTTGCAATTCAAGATTTAAAGAAGTCCTTCTCTTCTTTGATTAACAATCTCATTTGGTGCTTTAATTCTCACTTGGTTTCATTATCATAATATAATATAAGTGAAGAAAATTTTTAAGCATTTTCCATTAAAAGCATTTTGAGATATTGTTTCAACTAATCTTGAAATTTTGGGCTTAAATTATTGAATCATAAGTGAATGGGTATCTAAATATATCTTAAGCATTCCTTTTTGAAGCATCATTCTTGAAGTTGATATCTCATTGAAGAATTTGCATTAACATTTGCATCTCACATCGATTAGTTTTTCATTTAATTCATCCAACGTCATCCTTCTTGCCATATTATTGAATTGTGAGCATATCTTTACTTATAAACTTTCCACTTACTTGTACTTGTTCCTCATTGTTCATTGTAATTGCTATATCCTAAGTCACCACGTTTATGTTCGTGTTCGAGTTTGATGACCTTGAAATTCGAATAAAGTTCGACACCTAAAATTTTGCCAATAAAGTTCGACATATAGAAATTTGAAAAAAAATGTATATATATATATATATATATATATATATATATATAAATCAATTTGAAGTCAAATTTCAAAGTCCATAATGCACATTGCAAACACATAGGATTATTGCTCAAACATTTAAATCATTTCCACATAATTTTATAAACCATGAAAGCGAGTGCCAATAAAGAACCAACTTCCACACATAGTAAACAAGGTGAGAAATTCATCATAGACATTGGCACCCATATCAAATTCAACAAAACCATGGGCCATATCAGATTTCATATATTGAAAAACAATATGATAAAAAAGTATTCAAAATATATAAACTCGAAAGTTTAAAGTAGCTTGGCAGTTTTAGAAAATTGTTCATGCAAAAAGTAAATTAGAAGTCTAAAACAAGAACACAAGTTTTATTCTTGATGTTCCTGTGGCCCACTTGTTATATCAAAAAGTTCTATATCATCAAGAGCAGGAGCTGTGAATCCACTAGATACTTCAGCATCAGATTCATCACTCAATTCCCTGTCAATATCACTATCAATGTAAAAATCAGCCTCATCCCTTGATGCATTTGGAACACGATCGATCCACGGAGTAGAGGAATTGGATGACTTTTTAGCCACATTTTTCAAAGCCAACTGCAAGTTACTACGAACATAAACAACATCTTCTAATCTTCCAGATAACAGTCTATCTTCGAATGAATGTGGTCAAAAGAACTCTAATTCCTTTCACATGCTGATGCACTTGATCCCTGGTTTAAGATACGAATTGCAAAATTTTGCAATTCTGGTGCCCTTGATCCATAAAATTCCCACCATACTGCTGGATCACTTATGCTCCTATCATAATTTGCTAATTGTGTTCCAAATAACCCTTTTTCTAACTTGTATGCCCTCAATTGACATCTGACCAAACCTGCAATTGTTGGATTTGGATTTAGCTTCCCAATACCCTGGATAAGTCCATTCATGACTTCTTCATCCCTATGTCTTGATAACCCAAACAATCTAGGGTCGAAATAGCATGCTACTGCATGTAATGGACTATGCATCCTCTTCCATCTTTGATCAATTAAATCCCATATCTCCTGGTAATCAATTTCCACATTAATAAAAGCACTTGCAATGGCCTGTTTGCAACGATCAATGCTTTCATAAACAAAACCTATACAAGGTTTGTCATCATCAACCATGTGGAGCACATTAACAATTGGGCCAACATATTTGTAAAACCTTGTTTGCATTTTCCCAAAAGCCATTATTGAGCACTATTTGTTTGACATTTTCCCCCTTAGTTTCGTTTGAAAGGGTAGATCTCTCCCACTCGGTATTGCAGAAAACAACTCTTCGGCTTGCTTTTTCCTCAACAACTCTTTTCTGAGTAATATAAAAAGTGGCAAACCTTGTATCACAAGGCCTCAACAACTCTTTTGATGCATTCTTTCTATATATGCTCAAAGTGAGACGATGGTTGATGATGAAGTTTACAATTGTTTTGGCTCTTCGGATTGTCTCATTGAACCAAGGAAATTTGGCTAAATCATGCAACATTAAATCCAAGCAGTGAACTGCACAGGGGGTCCAATAAATGTGATTATACTTTTCCATAATCACCTTCCCTGCACCAACACAATTTGATGCATTATCTGTAATAACATGGACCACAATTTTCTCCCCAACCTCTTGAATTGCTCATCCAAAATTCCAAAAATAAATTATGATGTCTTCATTCGATCCATTGCATTCACTGCCTTCAAGAAAAGTACCCCTTGAGGACTATAAACAAGCACATTGATCAATGGGCGATGACACAAATCTGACCAACTATCACTCAAAATTGTGCATCCTGTATGCTTCCAACACTCTTTAATCTGAACCAAATTTTTTGTCACTATGTCTCTTGTTTTCTTTAGCAAAGTTGTCCTTAAAGCTTAAGATCCGGGAGGAACATAGCCCTTCCCAAAATCAATGGCCTTTTGAATTACATTTTTAAAATATGGACTCCTCGCCACATTAAAGGGAATTGCACATGCATAAAAGAATTCTGCAACAACATCATCAACTTCTTGTCTCTCCACAGGTTTCCAGAATTGATTTAATGTTTTGGTTCCACCTGTTTTTACTTGAGTAGAACTTGATCCACCAATGGTTGAGATTGAATTAATGGTGTTTGAGGAAGACATGCAAATCTCCCTCTCAATTTGTGGCCTCTTATTTTCCCTTTTCTCCTTTTCCTTCTTTGAAGTGAAATAGTCTTTCTCCACTGCGGTTTTTGTTCATCAGAGATCTTAGTGCAGCCTTTAACACCACCTCCACTTCCATTGCGAATACTGAGAAGGTGAACCACTGCTCCAGTTAAAGAGCCAACGAAATTATGTCCACACCGCTGACACAAAAGATTTCCCCCCTCTTTTTTGACAAAATTCCATGCTACAACAGTTGATTTTGGGGGTGCCATTGAAATTTGAAGGTTTTGATTGTTGAAGGCTGAGGTAAAGCCTGAAATATTTGTAGCTTTTTTTGTTTTAATTTACATTTTAATTAGTTTTATATTTTTTGTAGAATGAAACTATAGTTTATAAAATAAATTTAAACAATCTGGATTTCTCATGCTGAACCCTGAGAGTCCAGATACTATATTAAAAAAACCTAAATTTTAGCTACTAAATTGTACATATTAATTTTTAATTAATAAGAAAAATGTGCATTTTGACTACCTGGATTGCTCACTGTCATCCCTTGTCTAGGTCGGATTTGGCTCATGAGTCCGTCACTATGTTAGTGTGTGTAGGAAGATTGTCTGCGGGCCGCAACTTGGTGTGATGCATTGATGCTGAGAACCAAGAAGTAGCAGAGTTGCGGCTTGCTGTCACACTGGGGGTTGTGACTTGCTGTCACGCTGAGGCTTGAGCAAGAGTCCAGCTGGTTGAAGCCTGAAGGTTTCACAGTGCACTGTGCCGAGCGAGAGGCAGAGTGACCAATGAGAGGCAGTTTGTAGAGCGAACAGTTGATCGATGAGCGACTGAGTGAGGGTAGCGACGACGAGCGAGAGAGTGAGGCTAAGGGCGGAGGCTTGGCTTACACGGTGTCGCCAGTCGGGCGGGAGACTGGAGACTGGATAGTGGTCGACGTCGGGGGACGAGATAGGCACAACGTAGCGTAGGGAGTTGGAACTTGGGTACACGGGTGACGATGTAGCATAGGGAGTTTGGGTCATTGGTGTCTGTGATTTGTGAATGGGCCGTGGGCAAAACATAAAGAAAAGGCAGCTTGTAGGTCACGACAAAACATAAACGACAGTCGGGTGCTAATATATTTTTTTTAATTGTTAATTATAAAAAGGATGGCCAACCTAACCCTAAGTTCCCAAATTCGATTTTTTAGACCGAATCAAAGCAAACATAAATGGATTTTTCAGTGAATTTTAAGTCGATATATATATATATTTTTGGAGTTCGAATTTGCTTGAGGTTCGGCGAATTTCGAATCCCAAGGATTAATTTCGCCGAACCTGGTGACGTAGGCTATATCTCATTAAGGTATACTTCTAAAGTACAAGTTTCATTGATCTCATAAGCTGTATTTCTCTGCTCATATTTCAATATCTTCCGTACCAACATTTGCCTTGCAATATTACTTGTCATGTAACTTGAAATATTATCTCTTGGAAGTGTTACATCTTTATTGATCATTTTTATTAAGGCATTGGTCTTGACTTGTTTATCTGGCTATTGTCTTATTGATTTAATTGAGTTTCATCTTATGAACATATACATTGATTATCTCATTATCACACTTGTCAAATAATCCTTAATTCAAGTTACTGAAAGAAGTAATTGCCTTGCCCTTATTTTCCTAGGACTTCTTGTTCCATCAAGTTTTCCCTCATCATTGCCTTTAGGGACTATCCCCGTTGACTTAGCTAGGAGAGAGTCTCAACGGAGTGAGTAGGGATCAGAGTGACAATCCCTACTCTGAGCATTGTGCCTTAGGTGTACACTTTGGGCGACAACAGGACCGATGGAGCAATTTATGAGATTTCTCTACTCCACAAATGTTGAAATGTAACTAGTGTTGGTCTTCATAATTGTACTTGAGTCAAGACTTGATGTAATTATTAATGTACTTGTCAAAAGAAAAATAAATATTATTTGTAAAAGAAAATTATTTATTGTAAAATGGGTTTCTTGCCCGTTGTTGTTTGACCTAGGTCAAAGCATCCATTGAGTGCTCTAGGGGTCTGTTGAGTCAAGTCATGATGTCTTAGCCCTTGGAGGGCTCATGTATTAAGAAGGAAAAATTATTATTGTAATATAATGAGTCTATGATCCAAGTGGATATTGGTGGCCACTCACTTATTCCACCTAGACCCCTAGTCAGTTTCATCAGTTTCCTTGATTATAGCAGCATTTACTATTTTTAGCAGTTTTTCAGCTCCTGAACTTTCAGAGTTGTTTTGACTCCCTAAAGAACTTTTTTTGCGGTCCACAGCAGGCCCGTAGCCATAGGTAGGGGTTTGCCGCAAATACTGTAATACTCAAAGAGACCTTTCTAACGAGTTATCGTATGCACCAAATAGAGATCATATGACTAAGTTATGACCCTGAGAAGTTGGTTGCCCAACTAACTCCAACGGGCCCCACAAACTCTTGACATTCAATCTCCTAAGGTTAGGGTTTTGGTTGTTTAGGGTTTCCCTTTGTTGTTCATAGAATAATAAAAGACCCTTGAGTCTCATTGTAACACAGTTCAGAGGCATGTAGCTGCTACATCTCTTCTCAGAGATAATCTACCATCACCCAAGCCAGTTTATTTCCATTATGTATGTAAGCATATCTAAGTTTTTTGATATTAATGAAATGAAGTTTTATTTTTGTTGCATCTTTGTGTTTATGTTTATGTTTGTATTCAGTTGCGTTCTTGCATAAGTTCGGATCAATGGTATCAGAGTGGTTTGCTTTTTCTTTGTTTTTGTTTGCATGTCCCCAATGAGGTCGGGATATAAGGAGTTAGGGCTTGAACTGGTTATACCTTTTCAAAACTAGCCTTGCAAACCTCGACGACCTCCCATGGCGAAAGAAAAGAAATACGAGAGAGCAAGAGATTCTTTCAAAATATTGCTTGAAGAAGCCCTCGAGCGACAAAAGAACGCAATGATGGATAACTTTGCCCAGATCCTTCGGCAGATGCCCACAGACGATCCAGTAGCCACTTTGGAGGCACCACACCCTTCAAGGTACAAGTGAACTTTGACATTCCCATATTTGAAGGCCAGATAAATGCAGACGCCATAGATAGATGGTATATGTTGGAAGGATATTTTTCGGTTCATGACTTTTCTAATCAGGAAAATATTACTTTTGCACTCCTCAAAGCCGCCCCCCATGTCAAGCACTTGTGGGAAACCTACTGTGAACAGAGGGACGAGAGAGAACGCTCACTATTTTCAGCCGCACTTGAATTCTTTCCGAGATGCCATCAAGGAACAATATTAACCCGTGGGAAGCTATGAGGACAAGTACATACAATGGACTATGTTGCGTCAACAAAGGGATCAAAATGTGCATGAATTGACAAATATTTTCCATACCTTGCGCACAAAGTTAGGTTTTAAATATTTGAGAAACAACTGGTGCTCAAGTGTTGCTGTTGCTTGCACAAATACATTCAGGAGGAAATGGAGTTCCTGGACATCTTGCTTGATGCATCATACCTATATGCTGCAAAGATTGAGCAGAAATTCAAGCAAAAGGAGCGAGACTTTGGATCTGCGAACCCAAAGCAGAGCAAAGGCACCCCTAAGCCACAAAGCAAAAGGCAGAGTTAGGCTGCGACCCCCCAGGACAACTCCTCGAAGCAACAAGCCAAGAATAATGGGAAGGCGAAGGACACCAACAAGTGTTGTGAGTTCCATAAAACTCCCACTCACAACACGAACGAATGTCACGCGAAGCTGGCGTTGGTGGCCGAGCTAAAAGACTCAAACAAATGCATGCTCTGACTCTGAGCCGGAACCCGACAAGGGAAAGTAGATCATTGATGCCAAACCCACTGCAATGGTAGCCACCACTAAGTTCCAAAAAGTGGAACCAGAGGATTCAGAGGAGGGGAAGCGCGTCTTCCACTTGTAGATGTGGGTAAAGGGTTCGCCGGTACAATTCATTGTTAACAGTGAGAGCCAAAAAAACCTGATCTCAGCTGTGGTCATTAAGAGATTGAAGCTGCCAACAATGCCGCACCCACAACCATACACCATTGGGTGGCTCCACCAAGGGCGAGATCTCTGTGTCGGCCAACAGTGTCACCTACCTTATAGCATCAAGCCCTTTGTAGATGAGGTATTGTGCGACGTTGCCCCTTTGGAAGTCTATGATGTTTTATTACGTCAGCCATACTTGTGGAAGCATCATGCTGCATATGAATCTAGACCTCATTCTGTTATTATTACTTTGGGTCAGAAATTGTACAGGATACCAGAGGTAGCATCGCCTACCGCCCTTTCTTTGGTCTCTGCTAAACAATGCAGTAAGATCATTTCCTAGACCGAGAAATTTGACTTCCTTATGGTACGCCCTTAGAACAAGAGGAAGATTGTGGCCACATCCACAACCTCTAGATAGGGCTCCTTCGCAAGACAAAAATAGATGGACAAGGTCGTGGAGGAGTATAGGGGCACCTTCACCTCACCGACAGGGGTACCCCTACACTGTTAGGTCAAGCACTTCATCAATCTGACCCTGGGAATGCCGCTACCCAATGGACCAATTTACTGACACTCTGTTATGGAGAACAATGAAATCAAGAGGCAAATTCAGGAGCTGTTGTAGAAAGGGCACATCAAGCCAAGTTCATCACCCTGTGGGAGCCCTATCTTGTTGGTACAGAAGAAGGATGGAACATGGAAGCTCTGTATTGACTATTGAGCACTGAATAAAATCACTGTCCGGAATAGGTATCCAATACCCCCACAGATTGATAACCTTTTGGACCAACTCAGGGGGACCAAATATTTTAGCAAGATTGACTTGAAGTCTGCTTATCACCAGGTACCAATTGAACCCTCCAATGTGTGGAAGACTGCCTTCAAATCCAAGGAGGGCCTTTTCGAATGGCTGGTCATGCCTTTCAGTAGGTTGACGAATTCTCCGCAACCTTCGTGCAGTTGATGGATGACATCTTGTGGCCCTTCACCAACTTGTTCATGACAAAAGAAGGATGGAACATGGAAGCTCTGTATTGACTATTGAGCACTGAATAAAATCACTGTCCAGAATAGGTATCCAATCCCACAGATTGATAACCTTTTGGACCAACTCAGGGGGACCAAATATTTTAGCAAGATTGACTTGAAGTTTGGTTATCACCAGGTACCAATTGAACCCTCCAATGTGTGGAAGACTACCTTCAAATCCAAGGAGGGCCTTTTTGAATGGCTGGTCATGCCTTTCAGTAGGTTGACGAATGCCCCCAACCTTCATGCAGTTGATGGATGACATCTTGTGGCCCTTCACCAACTTGTTCATGGTAGTGTACCTTGACAACATCTTGACCTTCAGCCAAATTTGGAAAGAGCACATACAACATATTCGACAGGTCCTCCAAACCCTGCGACAACACAAATTGTGTGCCTATTTTTAGAAATGCACTTTTGGTATGACCCAGGTTCAATAATTGGGGTACATCATTGATGAGCGGGGTGTGCATGTGGACCTAGCCAAGATACAAGTTATTCGGGATTGGCTAGCCCCAACCACTCTAACGGAGCTTCACATCTTTTTGGGTCTTGCCAATTTCTATTGCAGGTTCGTGTTGGGATTCTCTCATATCACTTGGCCTTTGATTCAAGTCACCAAGGACGAAGCGAAAGGAAAGTTCTTTTGGTCTGAATCCCAATAGAAGGCTTTTGTTGAGTTGAAACATTACCTTTGCTTTGCACCAATGCTCGCATTACGTTACCAACAACCATTTGAAATTGAGACAAATGCCTCTGACTATGCTATTAGTGTAGTTCTTTCCTAGCAGGGGCATTCAGTGACATATCACAGTGAGACATTTTCAAATACAGTCTGAAAGTAACCCACCTATGACAAGGAGATGTATTCAATTGTGCAGGCTTGCTGACAATGGAAGTATTACATTTCGGGGAAGGAAATGATCATCCACACAGAACAACGACCCTTGTTGTTCATACAAACACAAGGAAAGTTGCAGAATGATCACCATCGTAAATGGTCCACATATTTGCAACAATTCGATTTGAACATTAAGTACAAGAAGGGTAGCACCAATAATGTTGCAGAGTGCCTCAGCTGACCGCCGGTTATGGCACTGACCACTGTGCTCGACTATTGTGGACACAAGACTTCGGGATGGCCACATCTTTACAAGAGTGATCCAAAATTCAACACCACATACCAGATGCTCTTGGAAGGTAAGCAAGTTCCAGACTTTCACCTATAGGACACATTGTTGTGCCACTTGGGACAACTTTGTGTTCCTTCAAGCGAGTGTGACAAGATGATTTGGGGGACACACTACAGTAGGGTCGCTAGACATTTTGGGGTAGAGAAGACAGTGGTAATGCTGTAAAAGCATTTTTGTTGGTCAAACCTTCAACAGGATGTTGGGAAGTACATTAGATCCTGCACTCACTGTGCCATTGCTAAGTCTACAATCAAGAAGCAAGGCTTGTATACTCCTTTGCCTACTCCTAGTCGGCCCTGGGAATCCATCTATATGGATTACATGTCGGGCCTTCCTTCTACCAAGCATGGCAACGATTGTGTTTTCATGGTCGTTGACTAATTCTCTAAGGTGGCCATTCTGGCGGCTTGCAAGAAGAATATCATAGTAGAAGCCACTGCCAAACTCTTCTTTGAACGAGTATGGATACACTTTGGGGTCCCACAGTCCAATATCTCAGATCGAGACAGTCGGTTCCTAAGTGCATTCTGGTCTAGCCTTTGGTCGTTGTTGGATATCAAGCTCACTCAGTCCGCGACCTTTCACCCCCAAACTAATGGCCAAACAAAGGTCGTCTACAGGATGATCGTGCATATCCTGCGCATGTACAACTCGAAGCACCCACGCGTTTTGGATGAGAGCCTCCCCTATGTCCAACAGAGCTACAACAGGGCTCTCCACAGCTCAACTGGGCACAACCCCTTTCAGGTGGGACTGGGATTCTAACCACTATGTCCCATTGATGTTGTCATATCATTTACAGCTACTCAGGCAAATTCGGCTCATGTCTAGTTCGAAGCTGACAGGGCTAACAACTTCATTGAGCGCATCCAACACTCTGCCAGTAGGTCCATGACATATTAGATAGAGAAAATGCTAAGTACAAGCAACATCATGAGCAACATCAGGTGCCACACAAGTTCCAGGTGGGCGACAAAGTTTGGTTACATTTGCAGAAGGAACGCCTCACTGGGCCACACTCCAAGCTTCGCCCATTTCGATATGGGCCTTACACCATCACTAAGGCGATAGGGACAATGCTTTCGATCTGAACATTCCACTGTTCCTTGGCTTGCACCCAATATTCAATGTGGACCGACTGCGGCCATACATTCCTCCATTGTTGGACACATTCGACGTTGCTGAGCAGTTGACACCAACAGAGCTCAACCCAAGCTGTGTCGAACAGGCCACAACTGATAGGATCATGGACACACAGATCAAGATCACTCGCCAACAGAGGATTCGGCTATACTGAGTTGTCAAAGTAGGCCAACTCCTTCACCAGGGCAAGTGGCTCACTAGGGACGAGGTTCAACAAAAATTTCCTCACCTCATGGAGGTTTTGCATGCAATGGGGACCATTGCTTCATAAGGGGGGAGGATCGATCTAGGTGGATATTGGTGGCCACCCACCTATTCCTCCTAGACCCCCAGTCAGTTTCATCAGTTTCCTTGATAATAGCAACATTTACTATTTTTAGCAGTTTTTTGGGTCTTGAACTTCTGAAGCTATTTTAATCCCCTAAACGACATTTTTTTGAGGTCCGCAGTAGTCCCATAGCCATATGTAGGGGTCTGCCGCAAATGCTGTAGTACTCGGAGAGACCTTTCTAACAAGGTATCGTATGTGCCAAACGAAGATCATATGACCAAGTTAGGACCCTGGGAAGTTGGCTGCCCAACTAACCCCAACGGGGCCCACAAACTCTTGGTGTTCCATCTCCTAGGGTTAGGGTTTTGGTTGTTTAGGGTTTCCCTTTGTTGTTCAATAATAAAAAGGTCCTTGAGCCTCATTGTAACACAATTCAGAGGCATGTAGCTGCCACATCTCTTTTCAAAGTTAAGCTACCATTGCGCACGCCAATTTATTTCCATTCTGTATGTAAGCATCTCTCAGTTCTTTGATATTGATGAAATGAAGTTTTATTTCTGCTGCATCTCTGTGTTTATGTTTGTCTGTATTCTATTGTGTTCTTGCATAAGTCCGGATCAGTCTAGAAACCTCCAAGAGATGGAGTCAGCCAACCTCCTCAAGTCGGCCTAGAAAGGCCTAATCCAACCTCAAAAGAAGCCTATATAAAGAAGAGATCGCTTCCATTCGAAGACACACACAATGAAAATATACTTCTCATCCCAGCAAGAAAGAAGAGGTTTGATCCAACAAGGAGGAGGAGCGAAATTGTTAGGAGGCCAGCAAAGAAGTGAATTTCTATTCTTGACATCGTTATTTGCTCACACGTGTGAGTTTGATGGAGGACCTAGGGTTTCGTCAGTCCTGATTTTGCTGAGATATTGTTTGGGGTTTGGCTGGCTCATCTCTTGGATAGTTTTGTCTTGGGTCAAGGTCTTGGAAGTCTTTATTGAATTGATTCTATAAGAATAATTTTCTGGGTTTCTGGTTTTCCCCTTGTGGGGTTTTGCCTTGGCTTGGAACCTATTTCTGGTGTTCTTGTATTTGCATTGTGATCTTCTTGTTGGCATTTGTATTGATGATGAACATAACTGAATAATGATGATAATGTCCTAATACAAATCACTAGAAAATGTCAGGGATTAAAGAGAAATCAAGTTAATAAATACTCTGACTCTTTGCCCTAGATTTTTCAACATGGAATCAGAGCCAGGGCTTTAAGGTGAGGGCAAAAAAGAAGATATCTAGGCACCATTTAAATGTCAAAAGGAGCGAATACCCTAGTCCAAGTTTGAGAAGACTTGAAGAACAAAATTCTAGGCACAATTTCCAGCCCCAATTGCAGAGATAAGGTTACTGGCATACACAGAAAGGAGCGAGAAGTTTTGAAGGATATAAGCACTATTTTTGATGATTGAATAGATTGAATAGCTAGAAGATCTACTCTCCTTAGAACAAATTCATCAGTCAAGAAATCAAAGTTCTGGGCTCATTCTATTAGTTCTCTTCTCTGTGGTTATCAAGCCCTAATCTCTGAAGCAAGGCTGCAGGCCTATTCTTGTAGAGCGAGAGCATAAAATCTTGAGTTTGGAGGGATTATGAGGCTAATCAAGCAACCTATAAAAGACCCCACATTTTGGTGAAGGAGCGAAGGTGAAAAGAGATCTTACAAGGTCTGCAATCTCCTTTCAAGAACTCTGAATTTCATATCTCAGATCCAAGACCGAATTTGTTGGAGAGCTATTTTTTACCCTAAGTCCTATTTGAGGGCCACTGTCAAGGATGCCGAAGTTCTGAAGCAAAAGAATCGAGATTCATACCCAACATCTGTGCATACAAAGTGCAAGCTACATAAAGGAAGTTCTGAGCACAATTTTGCAAAGTATCTGAATTGAAGGCCAGCTACTGAAGAAGCTGAAATTCTGAAGTCTCACTCTTGTTCCTGTGCATAGAAATTCAAGCCCGAGTTTCAGTCTGTGCATTAGTATTGTTACAAGAGGATTGAATCTTATAAATTTCACCTGCATGTGAAAGGATCCAAAATTCATCTATCAATCCTTCGTTTTGGACAAGTTTTGAGTGATCAATCCTTTATTTTGGAAGGTCATAGTCTAAAGTTGAAAGGCATATGCATAAGTCTCTTTTGGAAGCCCTAAAAGGCTACCCTCTGTCACCTTTCAAAAGGAGCCGAAAGCACTATTTGAAAGAGGACGAACCTGTGCATAATAAAGATTTAAGAACAAGGGTATTGTTGAGCTTAAGCCTTGTTCTACACCTGTACCCTAGTCTGAGTTATGTAAAGGAAGCATTGAGTTTACCAAGACATCGAAGTTCTGAGCTCAAAATAGTCTCAAGCAGATCGGAAATTGTAGGCCTACTTGGAAGGCTACAAGAAGGGAGCCAAGACTTCCTTCTCTCACCCACAGTCATTATTTCGTCAGCATACTCAAGTGACAAAAGAGCCATAATATGTACAATGGTATAGATCCACGAAGAAATGACAGTTTTGTGTATAAAAGGCAAGTTTTTGGTCAACTATTCTGAGCATACATATATACAGGATTCAACCTAGTCAACCAAAAGGTGAGCTGACCTGTGAAGTGACATAATAGACAAGGATCTGTGGCATGAGATCCTCAAATGTGTGCCTGAATATCCATAGTATCTGAAGCATATATATATGCACACAGCTTAAGCCTTAACACAGTGAACTGACTTGTGGAATCTCCTCTCCTGCTGTGTCTATAATACTTGCACTGAGAAATAATCTTGTAACAAGATACTTGAAATCATTTTTTTGAGTTTGGAAGAAGTCTTGATTAGGGTCTAACTTGGAAACCCTAGTCCTTGTATTCTGTCAGGAAGTTACACATGTTGAAATATGATCGCTCAACTACAAGCTGTGGTAAGGCCACAACATTGTGACAGAGCAGTCAGCTCTGTGGGTCTTGTGCATCACAAAGTTGCAAGCAGAGAAGCAACAATTTATTTATTTTGAAGAAATAACAGCCCAAAGGCAATAAGTAGGGTCACAATATTGTGACAGTCATCTCTTTGAAGGAAGGTTCTGTTTGTTGTCAGCCCTTCTCTAAAGTTTAAGAAATCCTTAATTTTGTTCCATCATGGGAAAGGGTTATTGTTACATCAGTAGCTGACAAGAAGATAAGTTTTGTTGACAGTCATTGTCAACATCTTGGAAACTTCTTCGCTAAATGGTATATCGTTGCAGACAATTCTCTAGATCTGTACATCACTGATGAACAAGCAGAAGAGTAGTAGTATACGGATCCTGGAGCAAGAAAAGATAAGGAGATGAATACAATGAAGAATATCTTGAGTTGAGGCACACCTTGAGGAAAAACGATGAAGAGACCATGGCATCCGGAATAGCAGGTCACTGCGACAAAGGTATGTAATGTTGAGGTATGTATGGCATATTTTATTAAGGATCCAACATGATATATTATAGGGTTGGTTGAGTGTATGGTTCTAGGTTTTGTTGTTAAAATTGTTGATATTGGTATTTTTATCTAAAACCCTCGACGACATAAGTAAACCCTAGTCATATGGAAACCCTTACCCTATTCACTCATAAAAACCCTAACCCTTAGTATTTTAGGGTTTATATCTAGGGCTTATGACAAGTATATGCATGGATAAGGTTGATGAGTTGTATATGGTCTAGGGTTGGCACTTGAAAACCCTAGGAGTCCATCCTCTAAGTTTCCATGGTAACCCTAGATTGACAAATTGACATTATACTTTTGTTATTGTATACTTTGTTTGGGTGTACTTGTCAACAAATGCTGCAGATCCTTTGTTGGCAAGCATGATGGAAGGAGGGAACTATAAGGGCCTTGATAATGGTTGATCCTTGGGCACTCTGATGTATAAAGACAAATTCATGATATGGTCGCGCGATTGTGAATGCCTAGAAAGGAAGAATTAATAGCAGCATACGGAAGGATTCGTGAACTTGATATAGTAGTAAACTAGCTGATATAAAGATCTTGCTGCAAGCTAATAATAATATATGCTTCTTAGAAGCTGCTGGTTTAGGTGCAACACGATGAACCTCATCTTGGAAATGAGGAGCAGGGCTAGATGACTGGCTGAGATATGTTCTGCTAAAGACTCTAATGAAGATTGAAGGAAGACCATGATGTTGATGATGACTTGATATACTGTTAAGTTCTGCACATCCTGCTATATGAAGAAAATTCATTTTAAGTAAGATATGATGACACCATTGGGTTGCTGCCTTGATACTTGGTTTGAGGAGCTGATGTAAGTCACGATAATAGATGTAAGAGTAGGTTGTAGACGAATCGATGATCATGTCCTTGTAGATCACTTTCCTGATGTTTAGAGGGAGCCATGTTCGAGCTCTAATATGATTGGTTCGTGAAGATGCAACAAATGTAGACTGATGATGTAGAAAGTGATGTTGGACCCTGTCTTGATGATGATGTTGTATGTAGAGGGCTTTGTGATATTCAAAGAAAGCTCGCACGTGTGATGATAATGATAGAGCCTTGAGAGCTACTATCATAGACGTTGATAATGGGAACTTCTCCCTAGTTGAGAGGGAGCTCCTCCCTGGTTGAGAGGGAGTGATAAATATGGTTCTCTGCTTCATGTGTCATGCACTAGACCAGGACTAACAACCGTAAGTCTTAGTGAAGGCCATGAGGAGAGAATGGTGTCCAGAGGATTGGGTAGGCATCTGAGACAAATACTCCTTGAGGATTTGGAATCCAATATAAGGAGTTTGGTGACTGACACTCTTTGAGGATCTAACAGGGTATCCAAGACAAGAGTGGTTGCAGAGGACTGATGTTCTTTGAGGATTGGGAATTCAAGATAAGAATAGTCCTGGAAGGACATACCTTGTGAACATTTAGACGGGGTATGTACCTTGAGAGGTAGTGTGGTGTCCCATGTAAAGCCTCCCAACATTGTGCTATGATCTATTGAGAGATAGAGCTTGTTAGTCAAGGCTATGTTGACAATGTTGGTTGTATATTGATCATAATATTGGCGCTTAAGATGGCTTACCAATCTGACCCTTCGTATGAGAATAATTCAATGGAAGTACTGTGTTTGTACTTGTGGTCAATTATGAATACTTCCCTGGTTAAGAGGGAGTGCTGAAATGTAACTAGTGTCGGTCTTCATGATTGTACTTGAGTCATGACTTGATGTAATTATTGATGTACTTGTCAAAAGAAAAAGAAAAAGAAATATTATTTGTAAAATAAAATTATTTATTGTAAAATTGGTTTCTTGCCCATAGTTGTTTGTCCTAGGTCAAAGCATCCATTGAGTGCTCTAGGGGTCTGTTGAGTCAAGTCATGATGTCTTAGCCCTTGGAGGGCTCATGTATTAAGAAGGAAAAATTATTATTGTAATATAACGAGTCTAGAAGCCTCCAAGAGATGGAGTCAGCCAACCTCCTCAAGTCAGCTTAGAAAGGCCTAATCGCCCTCAAAAGAAGCTTATATAAAGAAGAGCTCACTTCCATTTGAAGACACACACAACAAAAATATACTTATGATCCTAGTGAGAAAGAAGAGGTTTGATCCGACAAGGAGGAGGAGTGAAATTGTTAGGAGGCCAATGAAAGAGAAAGATTGGTAGGGATAAATGAAGGTACATGTGGAAAAGCCTAGCCTAAGCTCGACCCCCCTCATTAGCCCTCACCCAGTTCTTGGCTAATGCTTGAGCTATCTAGATAGCTCAAGCATTAGCCAAGAGCTTTTTCTTTTCTTTCTACCTCATCAACCTCATAGTGAAAAATTTATGGGCCATTACTCAAGGATGAGGAAAACCAAGGAAATAATACTAGTGACATATAGCGATGAACCTGAAGATGAGATGTGGATACAAGTGAGAGATGGAAAATGTTACATATGGGTTACCATGGATACACACCTTCAATCAGAGCCTCCTATTTGTGCCCCTTCTAGACAATGGAAAGAAAGGCCTCAATGAAGGTCACACTTGACTCGGGGCAAGTGATAACCACCAAGGTGAAGCATGGGAACGAAGATACGATTAAAATTGGTCAATCATCCAATTTATCTTTTGATCCATACTAAAATGACCTTAAAAGGTGAAGCATGGGAACGAAGATATGACTAAAAGTGGTCAATCATCCAATTTATCGTTTGATCCATACTAAAATGACCTTAAACATTAAATGAAAGAACTTGAATATGAAAATGTTTAATGTGCCTCATATTTGATGACCCACCTTCATCAGATGAGTAGGCTAGATGAACTAAAGGATTGACCAAAGCATGGATGGGAGGCATCTGAGGCAAGCTATCTCTGGATCATCTTAAGGCTGTTGGTCGACAAGTTGAAACAATAGAAGAGAAATTTTCTCCCAGGGGTTAGCCACTTGGGTGGGTAACAAGCCACATAGTGGTTTGTGAACAAAGCCAAAGACAAATTCAAATTGATTATTTTGCACTAAAAACCTTCAATGTGAAAGTCAAGATCTCATTACCTAGGGATGAACTACTCTAAGAACTGTTATTGTTGATAAATTTGCATAAAACCTCTAGCCACATACTAAAAAATAGTGAGCTTCACACCATTGCTATCATCTAATAACCTCTGTTGACTAAGAACCTAAGTCACTTGGTTTGCCTTAAAGTTTGATGTCATGAAGTCTGGACAAAATTTGGTAGTGCAATACAATATAATAAAATGGGAATAAAAGCTGGCATTAAGTTTGACAAAGTATATAATTCAAAGATGTTAATTTTCTTGAAACTTTGCAACTACGTAGATGAATTACTAAAAACAAGGCAATTGAAAACTGAAACCAAATATACTTTCACCGAGATACAAAGTTTTTTAACAATCTATAAGTAACAGAAGAACACCAGAGATAAAAAACACACACACACACAACATGACACGCTTTTTTACCCTGGTAACCCAAAAGGGAAAACCTGCTTTCTTTGTTGTGGTATTTTATTGACTGTTCTTGAGTATTTGGATCTATTACAATTCACACTGCTTTTGGCAACCAACAATCTATCTCTGAGAATACAATTGTTCTCCTGATGAATAACTTTGACTTGCCCTGAGAATCCTTGATCCTTGCTCCTATTTCCTTGTGCATTGGAGCTCCTATTTCCTAGCGCGCAATTGGGCTCCTATTTTCAAACACAAATCTCCTATTTTCTTGTGTGCTCGTGGCCTCCTATTTTCTGCTGCACAAGCTCCTCAATTTTGCGCACCTCACACACAAAGAATGATCTCACAAGAATGATTGATCTTGTGCCTTCGTCCTCCTCTTTATAGATAGAATTCAAGCATGCAAGAAGGCCTAGCTCAATTTAGAAGTTCAAGTTGTGATTGCGAGTTAACTGAGAGTTCTACTCGCTCTCTCTCCAATCAACACTGGAGTCTTAACTTGTTCTCAACTTGTTCTCTCTCCAATCAACACTGAAGACTTAACTCGTTCTAATTGAACTTGTAACTGCCACCTCGTCCTGTAGTCAAATTGAAGAAGACTCCACGTAACTTAAGCTCCAACACTACGCATGTAACCTTGATGATCATTCCAGTAAACTGGAAATAAACTCACCGTAACTGAAATCCATCTCATGAACTCACATTCATGCTAGAGAAAGACAAATTTGTGGTCTTCAGTGGCTAAGGCACAAACTAAAAGACCTTCCATCGCTACATTTTCAACACTCGCTCTTAGCGAGGAAGGGATTTTGTACAACTCCCAACTTATCTTTGAAATAGATGAAACTGCCTCTTGCCAATGCTTTGGTCAAGATATCTGCTGTTTGCTCTTCTGTTTGAATGTATGGTAGCTTCATTATTCCTTTCTGCACACAGTCCCTGAGATGATGATACTTGATCTCGATATGCTTGAAGCGATCATGAAACACTAGATTCTCAGAGAGCTTAATGTAACTCTGATTGCCATAGTGAATCATTGTGGGCTCCATCCTCCACTGAAAAGTCCCACAAGCAACTTCCTCATCTAGATAGCTTCACATGCTACCAAAATGGCAACCATGTATTTGGCCTCTGCTAAATTGAGTGCAACTAACTTCTTGCTAAACTAGGAGACAACTGCTGAACCATTGTTGAAGACACAACTTGAAGTACTCTTTCGATCTGTGGAGCTCCTTGCCCAATATGCATCTGTGAAGCCCTCAAGCCTCACTCCGTCAACCTGTCTATACCATAATCCATAACCTGTTGTGCCTCTGAGATGCCTCAAAACATGCTTCGTAGCAACCCAATGAACTCTGGTAGGATCCAGCATAAACAAGCTCAATTGGTTTGTTGCAAAACAAATATCAGGCCGTGTGTTGACTAAGTACATCAACGACCTGATGAGTTGCCTGTACAATGTAGCATCTGCTCACTTTTCTCTGCTAGAGTCCACCTTCCTCTAGTTTGGGACTAGAGGTGTGGTCATGGGCTTGCAATCTTGCATATGAGACCTCTTGAGAATCTTTGTAGTGTGCTTCCCCTGTCCTAAGAAGACTTCCTCATCACCTTGCCATACCTCCAGCCTGAGGAAATAGTGCATAAGCTCTATATCCTTCATCTAAAACTCTCTTGCAAGATTTGCCTTGCAATTGTGTATCAAGCTGTCTGCTCCAGTCAATGAAAGATTGTCAACATAGAGCACTAGAATGAGCGCAAGCCCTCCAGTCTTGATGTAGTACAGGTTAGCACCTGTCTCACTCTTAGTGAAGCCCAATCCTTGAAGGTAGCTGTCAATGTGAGTGTACCATGCCCTCGGGGCCTCCTTGAGCCCATAAAGATCTCTTCAACAAACAAACATGAGTGTCTCTATTGAAAGTCTCAAACCCCTCTGGTTACTCCATATAAATCTCCTTCTCAACCACCTTGTTGAGGAATGTTGTTTCACGTCCATCTGGTGGATCTTCCACCCCATCTGAGTTGTAAGTGCAAGAATAGTCCTGATGGATGAATAATGTGCTGCTGGAGTGAATGTCTCCTCATAGTTGATGCCCTCAACTTGCGAGAAGCCCTTAGCCACAAACTTGGCCTTGTACTTCTCCACACTCTCGTCTGCTCCATGCTTCACCTTGTACACCTAGCGTGAGCCTACTACTAATTTGCCCTTTGGCTGTGGCACAATCTCCTAGACATCGTTCTTCATGATGGAGGAATATTCCTCCCCCATGGCATCTTGCCAAACCTGCTGAGAGGCTGCCTACTTATAACAACAAGGCTCTGTGTCCAACAACTTAGTCATCAACACCATATATCTGTTGTACCTCTGTGGCTGCTTGCTTTGCGTGAACATAGAGCTAGGAGTCTCAACTCACTCATGGGCCTCATGAATCAACCTCTTGACCCACTTGGCTCTCTTCTTCCTTGTGCCCGGAGTCATTGACTGAGTCGCTGCCTCCACTCGTCTTGGTCTCTCCTCCTCATCCCGCACTGACTCCTGGTCATCCTCCTGTGCGGCTCGCTTGCCACCTGGCTGAGACTCAATCTGTGATACTGGCTGAGGCTCTTGCTTGGGAGCGAGTAGCTCCTCCTCAGGTACTCCAACCTGCTCTCACTCCAAGGATGCCCTTAGAGCTCTGTCCTCCTCAAACCTCATGTACAACCTGATAACTGTCTTCTTGAGTGATGGTATGCACCCTGTAGGCCTGAGATGTCCCATTTTAACCCACGAAAATTCCCTTTTCAGCTGTGGGCTCAAGCTTCTTCCAGGTCTCTTTGGACACATGGCAATAAACTTTTGTCCCAAAGATGCAGAAGTGAAGAACATCAGGCTTTTTGCCTTTGAAAGCCTCCCCCTATGTAACTCATCTAAGCACTCTGTGTGGACTCCTGTGCTGCCTAAATATTGTAGTGTTGCATGCCTCTACCCACAAGAACATAAGCAGTCCCTAGTCATGCAACATGGCCTTGGCTGCTTCAACTATGCTATGGTTCTTCCTCTCAGCCACCCCATTTTGCTGAGGGGAATGGGGTGTTGTCAACTCTCTCATAATGCTTTCCTTGGCTCACACATCCCTGAAAGCATTGGAGACATATTCCATGCCATTGTCACTCCTCAATGCCTTGATCTTCTTCAGGGTCTCATTTTCTACGAAGGCCTTAAATTCCATGAACATGGAGAAGACCTCCTTGTTCTTCTTCATAAAGAAAATCCATGTCTTTTGAGAATAATCATCTACGAAAGTGACATAGTACCCGTGTCTCATGAGTGATGGACAAGAGAAGCGCCCACATATGTCTGAATGTACTAGCTCCAAAATCCCTTTGGCTCTGCTGTATCGGCCTTGAAAAGATGACTTGGCATACTTGCCAAGTGTCCACCACTTGCACACATCATGTTGGTCAAATACGCCTTGTGGTAGTCCCATGGCTATCTACTGAAGGATCTTCAATGCCATGATGCAAATGTCGCATGCGTCTGTGCCAAAGTTCCCCCACGTCTCTGCTATGTGCACTTCCTGCCTTGCTGCTCAAGGCTGCGCATATCTCAACCTGCAACTTGTAGAGATTCTTCATCCTCATATCAATTTGCTTCATGGATCCATAAGTTAAGTGCTTGAGGTAAGCCCTACCTCTGCTGAAGATGACATCATACCCCTTATCCTCTAGGGTAGCAACAGAAATAAGGTTCTTCTTAAGGCTTGGAATATAGAGGACATCCCTGAGATGGAGAGAGCTACTAGACTCCCTCTCAAAGATGATAGTACCAACTACCCTAGTCAAGTAATTGCCATCATCTCCTAGCTTAATGTGAAATGACATGCCCTTCTCCTTCAACTGGCTGAAATACTCCTTGTTCTGGATCATGTGGAAGGATGCTCCAGAATCAATATACGATATGTTGCTACCTACTGAGCTTGCCATGTAAGCTATCAATGAGAAATATGTTTTGAACTTAGAAGAAAACTCATCTACTTTCAGCTGATGCAACCACATGATCCTTACTCGACCCCTTCTCCCTTTTAGGACACTTAGTGGCAAGGTGCCTGAACTGATGGCAATGGAAGCACTTGATCTTGCTCAAATCTTTCTTCTTCTTCTTGCCCTTTTGACTGGACTCTACCTTTCCTTGGCCCTTCTTGCCCTTGGCTTTGTTGCCTTTCCCTGCCAGGGCAAAGTTCTCCTCATCCTCAGTCTTTGCTGATCTTCCAGCTCTCATCCCTCTTCGGATTTCTTCTTGGACGCAGTTTGACCACAACCTTTCCTAGCTGGGAATATTTTCTCTACCATTGGTTGCATCATGAAGTCTTAGAAGCGCAAGGTCATTATCTGCCATAGTCTTGCCCACTCTAGCTATAGTTCATCTCGAACCTAGGTGAACTTGGAAAGGTATGTAATGATGGGCTCTCCTTTTCTCATCTAGATATTTCTTAGTTTGTCCTTTGGAGCAAGCTTCCTAGCATGACTGGAACCCTAATACAAATCTAATATGGCTTTCCACATCTTGTATAATATGGTCTTTGACCCCTTCAAGAATGGTCCTCCTGGCCTTGCTGTCATTTTTGTTATGTTGGATCAACTGTTGGGCATCTTGAGGTGGGACTATTTGATTCTTCACAATTCTAGCACACCCCATTATCTTCCAACACCATTTAGATCCTCTCCTTCCATGAGCAGAAGTTTGAGGCTCCCTCGAAAAAATGATCTGCCCTTAGTTCTTGGAACACCATCTTGTTATCCAAAAATTGATCTTCAAAACTCTAGCGCAAGCCTTCAACTTGATCTACGCTCTTCACTGATGGAGTAATTTGGTGCTGATCATTATGCTGAACTCTGCTATGATACCATGTTAATTTTTGTGAAACTCTGTAACAACTTAGATGAATTACCGAAAATTGAAACCAAATTTACTTTCACCAAGATATAGAGTTTCTTAACAATATATAAGCAATAGAAAAACCCCAGAGATAAAAAACACATGCACACAAATTGACACATTTGTTTACCTAGGAAACCCAAAAGGGAAAGCTTGCTTTCTTTGTTGTGGTATTTTATTGATTGTTCTTGAGCAATTGGATGTATTACAATTCACATTGCTTTCTGCAACCAACAGTCTGTCTTTGAGAATACAATTGTTCACCTGTTGAATAGCTTTGACTTTCCCTGAGAATCCCCGATCCCTGCTCTTATTTCCTTGCGCACTGGAGTGCCATGACCTTTGACTTAGTTAATGATCCCTTTTCTGCTAGTTCAAAAGCTAGATACAAATGCATAGTTCCTGCCTCTATCGCTAATTAATTGATCAAGGTTATATATTGTTGCTCAGTTCCAAGAATGATTTATTTCTACTTGCGCACTTGTGCTACTGACTGGACATTAGGGACCTTTGTAATTAACCACCGAGAATCGATTACTTTTGGTATAAGTTTCAAAACCTATTGATGATCGAGCAAAAGTTACAATTTAACCCATTGAACTAGAACCACCAATAGCAAAAGTCGAAGAAGTGCGGAATGTAGAGGTCGCTTTCATTAGGAGGAGTGCAGAGGTGCAGAGGTGGGTTTCATTGCGCAGAGTGTGGAGGTGTAGAGGAAGCGTGTGCGGAGGTGGAAATAATGACATATTGTGGAAATGATTGCGGAAATGGAGCATTCTTGAATAACGACAAAATGCGGACCTCGCACAAGGAGGCAGGGACTATGTTACTATGCAGCTATCACCCCTGTTTATTTTAGCTATGGTTGACCATCTTTTCGAGTTGGTTATCTCTCGCTTGTATTTCAATTTTTCTATGTTCTATATTTTGGCCATGACCACTCTTTGTGGGGAGCTGAATTTTTGAAAGCCTCATTTGATCTTATATTTGAGCTTCCTTCTGAGCTTCATGCTTTTAGGTGTGCCTTTGATGGGTATCCATAAACCCACACACCTGTTGTATTTGTGCATGTTTGGTTGTATTCAAGCCTTTCAAATATATAGAGTTGGATTCTCTCATTCTCACTTCAGCTATGACTGATGTTAGTTGAGGTGGGTACTCTATTTACTCTTTATCATAGGATGCTTCTTTTGACAACTTTGCAAATGGACAATTCAATATCACTTTCTTAGGAGACCCATAGTATGATGGAGGTATATCTTCATGCTCTCCTTTATTGGATCACAGGTTTAGTGACAATTGTTTCGACTAGATGAGTTGCTTGGCGGTTGCCCTCGTCATTTCTATACAAGTTATCTCTTCCTATGCCTTTTTAGTTGGATGTTATAGTGGTGCCACTCACCTAGTAGATGATCACTATGGCATGGATATGTCTTCTCACCCTCTTCCATTGGATGAGAAGGGAGCTGATAGTTTTTTCTAGCAATTGAACTGTTGGTGGAGACAATCTCCATTTCTATACAAGTTGTTCCATCTAGTGCTCCTTCATTAGATGAGTAATTTAGTAGTACCACTCTCCTAGTATGTTTATTGTATGGCAAGGATATGTCTTCTTGCCCTCCTCCATTGGATGAGCAGGTCAGTGACAATTTTGACCCTTAAGAGTCAAGACTTACTAAATTTATTATGACTGTCTTATATGTTAGAGTATTAACATCCAGCTGATTTGGTTTATGCCCACTATAATCTTTGACTATTGGTGATGTACATTGAGCACCACTTTGACATGGTTATGATTTCCTTCTAAAATATGACAAATTGATTGAGTGGAGGGTGATGTTTGAGTGGCCAATTATGGAGGAGGAACCTTCGTGGTTAGACGTAAAAGAGGAGCAACTTCAGCATGTGCAGGGGAGGATGTAGATGGCCCATCCTTGTTGGGGAGAGGTGTTGGTCTACTAAGAAGACATTGACATCAAGGAGGCTTATGAGGAATTCTCATCACTAGCTTGTTGTACATAGATTCATGCTTGGGGTTTCATTAATGGATGCTACATTGATGTTATAGGGCATTTTTGTGGCAAATGAGTCCTTACCTTTTCTTGTAACACAAGAAGAAGGAATTGATAGCTAGTTGTTAGATTGATCTTTGTAGATCATTAATTACATTGAGATGTATTTTATATATCTTTGATGTCATTTTGTATCAGTGATTCAATATTGTGTCTTTGACTGAATATCTATTAAGCTTCAATATCAACTTTGATATATCATTTAGCATCCTTTACATCTTATAGGACATTGTTTTTTTCTTATTTATGTGGCAATGTGATGTTGTTGTTTGGTTTATATTTAAAAAATAAAAAAAATAAAATTGTGTATTTTTTAAATGATTGTTGATTTTTTTTCTAGATTATTATTGGTTTAATCCTTTTGAAACCCTTGGCAATTAATTTCGGATTAGGATTATTCAATCTATATGCTTTATAGTGCCCTTATTTTATATTGATTGATCAAATATGTTCAATTTATTTTTGACATATAATGACTCGTAATGGTTTATAGTATAGCTCAAATACTTTGTATACAATTATCCTATGAAGTAACTAGCAATCTTAGTCTTTCAATCATAAAACGGTTTATAATATGGCTTAAATACATTGTATAAAATGATCCAATGAAGCAATGAGCAATTATAGTCTTTCAATCATGAAAATTAATTTATGATGATAATAAACCAAAATCAAATACACAAGCTATGTAGTGTACATGCGAAATACATAGGTTAGTTGAACAGTAAATGAAATCAAAAGTCCTAAATAAGTCTACAATGTGAAGAGTTGACAATTTGCTCTAATAGAGAAACTCCCCAAAAATTTAATTCCTCCAATTAAGATCTAACCTAAAAACATGTTACGATACATCCCCGATGGTTGTCTTGCAAGGGAGGCATATCAAGTGTCTTTGGAGGTCTTCCTAGGTTATGCTTTAACTACGGCTATCCACGATCCTGGAATTCGTAGTAAGTTAGTAACCAAAATTAACTATTGTACCAAAAACCCTTATAGTCAAACTAATAAACTTTGTATACAATTATCCTATGAAGTAACTAGCAATCTTAGTCTTTCAATCATAAAATGGTTTATAATATGGCTTAAATACATTGTATACAATGATCCAATGAAGCAACGAGCAATTATAGTCATTCAATCATGAAAATAAAGTTATGATGATAATAAACCAAAATCAAATACACGAGCTATGTAGTGTACATGCAAAATACATAGGTTAGTTGAACAGTAAATGAAATCAAAAGTCCTAAATAAGTCTACAATGTGAAGAGTTGACAATTTGCTCTAATAGAGAAACGCCCCAAAGATTTAATTCCTCCAATTAAGATCTAACCTAAAAACATGTTACGATATATCCTTGATGGTCGTCTTGCAAGGGAGGCGTATCAAGTGTCTTTGGAGGTCTTCCTAGGTTATGCTTTAACTACGGCTATCCACGATTCTGGAATCCGTAGTAAGTTAGTAACCAAAATTAACCATTGTACCAAAAACCCTTATAGTCATACACACACTCTAGGTTACCGAAACTAATATGCTTTTTATACAATTATCCTATGAAGTAACTAGCAATCTTAGTCTTTCAATCATAAAATGGTTTATAATATGGCTTAAATACATTGTATACAATGATCCAATGAAGCAACGAGCGATTAGTCTTTCAATCATGAAAATTAATTTATGATGATAATAAACCAAAATCAAATACATGAGCTATGTAGTATACATGCAAAATACATAGGTTAGTCGAACAGTAAATGAAATCGAAAGTCCTAAATAAGTCTACAATGTGAAGAGTTGACAATTTGCTCTAATAGAGAAACTCCCCAAAAATTTAATTCCTCCAATTAAGATCTAACCTAAAAACATGTTACGATATATCCCTGATGGTTGTCTTGCAAGGGAGGCGTATCAAGTGTCTTTGGAGGTCTTCCTAGGTTATGCTTTAACTACGGCTATCCACGATTCTGGAATCCGTAGTAAGTTAGTAACCAAAATTAACCATTGTACCAAAAACCCTTATAGTCATACACACACTCTAGGTTACCGAAACTAATATCAATTAGCTATGGTAAAATAACTTGGGATGTTTCCTCGTGGGACAATTGAGTGGTTGGTACAATGTGATGTTATTCCTTCCTCCTGGTTTTAAATCTTATGGGGGAACATCTTTGGCCTGTTGTGATACGGCTCAAGGAGTAGGCCCCCCCACCTTGTGGAGTCTCGGCTCTTGTTAAGTCATAAGTTTCGGGTATATTTTAGCTTACTGGCTGTTGGATATACTCTTGGTGTTATAGTGGCAGCTGCTAGGTTTTATCTTTGACCTCACCTGGATTACTTCAATGAAATACCGATCCACCATGGTAAAAAAAATAAAAATAAAATAAAATAAAATAAAATTATACAACTTGAGATTCCAGCTCTAGCTAAGTTCATGCAGAACTGGTAGTCATGATAAAACGAGAATGTAAAAGAGTTTGACGTGTACAAATTCGAGTTATTGATTATGGTATTGAATACTGATCTTTAAATGGTAACGAGTGAGTAATAATATTTGGTCTACACAAATTCGAGGTATTGGTTATGGTATTGAACATTGACTCTTGAGATGGTAAAAGTGACTAATATTTATTAGAAAGTTTGCCTATTGTCAAATGCCTTTACTTTGTAATGCGTTTTAGTTTCATTGTATTCCTTTCTATTTGCTTATATCAACATAGGTAGTATTCTTTTGTAGTTACAATTCTTAGCATGATCCCAATGTAATTTGAGATATTTTCATTTAGGATGGGCATGCACATAGTGGAAATGAGGATTTGGATCACGCTATTGCACTTTCTCTCTCCGAGGAAGAACAAAGAAAGGCGAATAGCATAGGTATGTCATGTCAGTTCCTCATCTATGTTCTTGGTGCCACTGTAAGGTATCTTTGTCTTCATTTTCAATTGCCTAGCTCCCTGGGACTCTTCGTTTTGCAATGCATTTCGTTGTATTCTGGCTTTTCAATTGACATGCTGACATGTTTTTACCTTAGATCTTTTATAAATGTTTATGATATGTCTTGTATGCATTGGTTGAGCCAAACTAAGTCAGCAAAGTGAAAAAAAATACAGAGCAATTTTGATTCACGCCATTTCAGCTTTGAACTTGTTTTTGGCCTTGAATTTAAGATTTTTTAGGTTGTTGACTTCTTCTTCAAAGAAAAAATATTGTTGAATCATAACACCCCAACCCTATTTGACTCTATAAGACCCGGCTAAACTCAGCAGTGGAAGTTAAATATATACGAGTTTTGATAGTTTCAAGTTTTTGTGCTTGTAGATTTTACAAACTCAGCAAGTCCATAATCATAAACTCGATTGATCCATATAAAGTTGAAAAAGTGATATTTTTGAGTGAACATTGTTTTGGATTGTAAGAAAATTTACAGCTGACAGAGTTTGGAGGGTTTCCTGTAGTGAAATATCACTGGTATTGACCCTTTGGCACTATCTAGATAAAAAGCAAAATGTTGATTGGCTTAGATTTGCATTCTGATTCGGAAACATTTTTTTGCAATGTAGCGAAATTTGTTGCAACATATTCAATACCAAAGAAGCTATTTTGAAGGATTTTTGATTATTTTACAGCTATTTTTTCACCCATAAATCCATAGCAACCTTTTTCTTCTCATAGTTCCCAAAAAATTTAAAAATGGCAAAAGAAAGAGACTTTTGTTGGTCCTTTTGCAAAGACCTCAGTGAGCGTAAGTCTCAGTGTAATTTTTGTAATAAGCTATTGAGTGAGGGAGTGAACATTTTGAAGACATTGCAAAAATCATTGGCAATGATCTCATATGCCTAAAAGCACTTGAAGATATCTATATCTAAATTTACTATAATTATGTTGATCACTATAATGAAAGGTTGTGTCTATTAGCATGGTCGTGTCTTTTAAGTAGTATATATATGACAGTGTTCTTTAATGCACACTAATCAATTCTTGCATCACTTACATTCAATAATTACCACTTTTACCCTTTTGGACAACATGAGCTGGTCCCATTTCTTATGAATGCCTGTGGCGTCCTGTGACTAAGAAACATCACAAGTGGTGTTAGAACAAGTTCAAACCTTTCTGGAATGTGGCCAAATTCGTCTGGCTTATAGCTTCATCATTTTGAAAATAATTTTTTTTTGTCTTGTGGCCACCTCACATAAGACTTATAATTGATTGAATTATTTTTTTGTTTATAAGAATTATTATCTAAAAAAAACCGAGAAAAATACAAGCAGTGGAAATCATATTCAAAGTTCAAACTTTGCAAAATCAACCCGAGACAGAAAAATTAAGCTGAGCAAGGCAATCCTTGATAGCTGCAGTAGTGTGATCCATTACCGGCATATCTGCATGGGCATAACCACAGACCACCATTTGTGAAGCAAGTGCTGCTTCGTGGAAATAAACTCTGATAAAAGAAGAAAACCATGCTGCTTATTGTTTCTTCACTTGAAAAATAAATCATAGCTGCCATCATATGCGTAGTTGCTTAAAAAAAGGCTGATGTTATACCAAATACTAGAGGAAAACTATCAGAAAATCATAACGCACATTTCCACATGGTTTTATCCCTCTCACTAGCAGTGAAGATAATCACTTCTGCAAGGGCACCACAACTTTTTGATCTTGTCTCTAATGAATTAACTTTCTGTTCTTTTAATTGTTCGCTAGTCAAATGTTATATAGTTTAGTTTGGCAAAACAAACCACAAATTGCCACAACTATGCCTTCTAGCCACATCATCTCAAGCACTGTCATAACCCAGATGCGGTTGCATTTGCTGTATCCCTCAGACATTGCTACATCCCCTGTTGCTGTTAGAGATCAATTGCTGAACAAGTCTCCAACATTGACATGCAAACTGGCACTCTTGTAGAATGTACATGAATGACTTAGCTTTGATACAAATAGGGCACTTATTATTAGTGGAACCACTCTTGGCAAGTGCATCCTTGGTTGGAATATATTGATATATCAGTAGCCATGCAACAACTGGATTTGGAAGAAACTCTGTATGGCTAAGCATTTCATAAGCAACTAATCCATTGGAACATATGATTTTAGAACGATAAAGAACGGGGGCCAAGTGACTCTTTTTGCACAGAAGAAGATACAGCCTTTTACTATTACAGTCAAATATGGGTTTATCATAAGCCCACCACGAATCACATCAAATAGGGCCTTGCAAGATATTGTTCCTTACGGGGAGATCCTTGGCTGATATTAAGCTGTAAATTATGGGAGTAGCTCTATCATAAAACAGGGCCCTAGGATAAGTGAAAGTTCTCCAATCTATCCAAGACGTGCTAATTTTTCCAAAAATCCCTTCGTCGCTTAGCCTCTTTTCCTGAGATCTGGAAGCTTTGCAACGCGAGGATCCTGATTCTTCCAGTTCCAAATGGCCTGGGAAAGGGAGATCCCAACCTCTTCTGTCACCTGAAAAGCTGATTCACTTGCCCATTCCATAGTTTCACAGATGGTAATAACTATGTCCAAGATGAATTGCACTTGAGAAACATAGTTTGCTTAAGGCAGACTATGTGTGCTGCAACTCTTTCGATACACAGGGCAAGGGCCTTTGCATTTATCTTATAAGATACATTTAACATGGTAATGGGGTGCCCACCTCCAATAATATCTATAGCTAAACTTTCCAGGATTAATTTGATCAAAGCCCTGATTTAAAGAATTTGAAATCTGCCTTGAAGAAGGCCTCAGGGGTCACCCTAAACACATCATCACCAATCATATCCCACATAGTCTTAAAGAATTTGTATGGTAACCCATCCAGACCAGGTGATTTACCATTTTTCATTTTATTAAGGCCGTAAAGAATATATCGTTTGGAATTTGTTCATCCAAATCATCTTTTTCTAATGCAGAGATCTTAGTGGGGCCACCTTGAGAATCTCTTTACTTGCTGCATTAAAAAAATCAGGGTCAAGGTAGTGGCAAATATGCACTTAAAAGTGAATGTCAGTTACTCTCATGGTAAGTCCTCTTCTAAAGTGCCATCCTAGCACCCTTCTCTATGTACTTGTGTTTGATGAAGTGTTACCCTGATCAAGAAAAATCATCAAGAAAATATCTGATCTCCCCAAGTTCTTATCTGCCTTGCTTGATCTTTTGCTTAAAATTAAGCACAATCTTTTTGCCTTTTTCTATGAACTATAACTTCCCACCTCAAGATCCATCCTCTTTTTCCACGTGGATGTTGGACCAAATTCCAAATCCTACGCACCAATGCTTGGAAATATTTGGGGGCTCTGTGAGAGACATTGATTTTGAGGAATGTGTCAACCTCATCTTGCGCTTGACCAATCACAAGAGAGGAGACTAATTGGTGGTTGTCTGACTGGAGGGCATCCATAACAATGTCAATTAGTTTCTGAACTTTTGAAAAGATAAGGCCCTCTTTAGGGCCACAGAATCTGTGCAAGCATGCTTGGATGCACTCATTACCCTGCCTCATATTGCACTAGGTAAGCCATCTGCTATAGTGCAATATTTGTCTTTTCCAGTTAAGATAAAAGTCTGTAAAGGTGCTTTACACCTGTACTTTCTTGTTGTCCTCTCATAGCATGCTATACAAAGGCCATGCCCCACTTTACAATCTCTGACCAATACCACAATATCGAAGTCTAGCCCTAGGATCCATTCAATGTCCAATAGAAGAAAGCTAGCCACTCCCAAACGAGGATTCACTTTTGAGAAAGGTTAGGACCAAAAATTGAGCAAAAGCCAATTAATATACCTTGGATAAAGAAAGTAGCCCATACACACCTGTGACTTGGATCAGTACCTTGAGCAACCAAATAAAATTGTAGCCCTTGAGCACAAATAAGACAACTACTTCACTTCCCTACTGATGGTCAGTGTTCCAGTTAAGCCCTATTCTAGCTATAATCCATTCTAGGACAAAACTCAAAGCATGACGATTTAACTTATTGGAGAAATACAATGCCATGTTTCGTTCTTCATAATGTGTCTTTTGCTCATCTTGTGGCTTGAGATGGACATCCCTCTTACATTCGACAATACAAAAGCTAGCTTCATGGAAGGGTACCCTCATCAACAAGCTTACTAAAGCTGTTATTTGTCACAAAGTGCCCTGAGTTAATGGTAGGGCGAATGGGAGATTGCTTGATCCTCTTTGATTGTCTTAGATCATGGTCTAGCATCAACACCTTTGCTTGCCCTATCTCGATGGGCATGATTGAGTTTGATTTCCTTTCTTTTACTATATTTTCCCGGCCACTCTTTGTTGTCCTCCATGTCGAATACTTGATTAAGGGAGGGTGAGTTTGAAGAAGTGGCTTTATCTTTGTTGTGGATAACTTTCTTGGTAATATGACATGAGGCAATTGTTGAAAAATGTGTAACTAGGTTTGGTCTTCATAAGTATGAAATGCATCCTTGTAAATTATAAAATGAAAATAAATTATTATTTCATGCTCAAGTTCTTTTATTTTATAGGTCAAGCACCCATTGAGTGCTTCTAGGGTTTGCCCTAGGTCTAGGAGTCATTGTCATATAATGAAGGCCCCAATGGGCACATTGTAGCTTGTAAAGAAAAAATATTTTTGTCTTTAAAGTGACGAAATGCCCTCCAAGATCAAGTCGGCCTAGGCGTTGTCAAGTCGGCCTAAGTGAAGAGCCAAGTCTACCCCTTGAAGAAGCCTATATATAGAGAGGAACTCGTCATCCAAAGGAAGACTTGCCCATCTCTCATTCTATGCGAAGAAGAGGACAAAGGAAGTCGAAGTGTTTGGGCTAGTTCTCTCTCCCATGTGCAAGTCGAAGCTAGGGTTTTTGTGCAAGGGTCATCTGTGGTTTGATCTTGGAAGGACGGTAGGAAAGAAGCCAAACAAAGGTTACTTAGGGCATCTCTCTAGCCCTGAGTCTCAAGGAAAGGCAAGTGAAGGGAAGAAGAAGGTTACAAGAAGAAGATCGAAACTTTCTGGTGTGGTAGCAGCAGTTGCCGAGGAGACAAGATTTCAGATCTGCAGTAGGGGGTCGAAGTTCTTGCAGGAGGAGGCCGAGTTAGTGGTTGATCTTGATCTTGGAGGGTATTTGACTGAGTCACTAGGTCATGGTATTCGTCAATTGATAGATCTATAAGAAGAGAAGAGATTTAAGGGTTTTCCCCTCAAGAGGAGGGGTTTTGGCCTTGGCTTGAAGCCTATATACAGTGTCACTGTTCTTATTGTTTTGGTAGCTGTTTGATGTGTCTCACATTATAATAAGAAGGAACAAAGCTAATAAGGAAAAAGGTAACACAAGCAATTATCAAGTTAAAGAGAATTAACATATTCCTTGCCATACTGAATTCTCAACAACAGCTAGATAAATAAATTGTAACTAATTCTAAGGTGGAGCTAATGAAGATATTAATTCCTGGTTTAAATTTGTGGCAAAATCATTGGCTTGGGTTGGGGAAGACTTGGGTTTTTTGTAGAAGAAATGACAGTATTTCAATTTTTGAAATTAGAGTCCATCAACTGTAAAATGTCTATTGTTTCGCAACAACTTTTATTTAAATTTACTTCTATAGAAACCCTTGGGCTTGCACAAAAGGAGTCTTGGCTACCATAAACAATCAATGCATTAGCAATTCTTTGAGCAAACCCTTTTGCATAGTGGTGCATATCAACAACAAATTCCTAGAAATTCTATCTAGATAGGATACCTTGCTTGGTTAGAGAACTTAGGATTAAAATCATGCCTCCAAGTCTAAACATGTGCCCAAGAGCCAACAATATTCCACGTTCCATATTGTAAGATATCCATAGCTACAAATTTAGAGTCTAATAATAGGCAAAGATACTTAGAGCCCAAACCCAATACAAGTTTAATGAAATCCCTCAACCTTCTGAGTTCAAGATACATCGCTTATCAAATGCCTCTTCATTTAGTATTTTATGCAATATGTATAGGATGATCCCATTTTATTCTAGGTTTGTCTTTTTTGGCATATTTGACATTTTTGTTAAGGAAAATATTAAATTAATCATTTGTTACTTGTTCATCAACTTCAACAAAATCTGTAGGATTGAGAACTCTTCTAGAGGAATCATTTGAGGTCCTTAATCTTGGAAACCTACGACCATCATTGAAGGGTGGACACATTTGTTGTTTTATCTGGAGGGGTGTGAGGCCACTTGATTAAACTTAATGATCATGTTGGTTCTATTGCCATAGTGGCCACCCTTATGGAGGTAAATCAACCACTTTCCTGAGGTATGAACCTTAGTGGGGCTATAAGACAATATCATGTTTTCATCAACCTGGTTAAACTTTTGTGGCAAATGAATTCTATATGATCCATCATCACCCCTAAGTCTTCTTCTTTAGACAACCCCTCAACAAAACTTGAAAATTTTCATCCTCGAATATCATAGTAATGGTTGGAAATGTTATCCTCCTAGATCATGTGAAATTGTATTATTCACTTGAGAGGAAGGCAAAAAGCCTCAAGTGAATACGAACAATCACGAGGATTCCAAGAAACCTCTTGGAATATGAAACCAAGGGTAAAAAATATATGTATTTATATGTATATTATTTGAATAATAAGTATCTCACACTTATCAATCTTGTATTTAAATTTCATGAGTCTAACAGTGGTATCAGAGCACAAAGATATTTTTAACTCTGTTTTCTCCCTTTAGATCTAGGAATTTTAGATCTGTTGCTGTTTATTCCCTCTCCTTGTCAACACAGGTTTGCCTCTTGTCAAATTCATTACTTCCCCAACCCCTAAATTTGTGATACCTCTATTGGGCAACTCTGTTCCCGCATCCATTCAGTGTCGTTTCTGTGCATGTTTGTGGAGTTATTCATTGCCCAACCTGACAATGGTATATGTTGATTTTGGGTAGCATCGGATGTGTTGTAGCTTCGAAATTTTGTGGAGGGGCTAGAACGCATGAGATCTCCAGAACCTAGAAATCGTTTGGAGAAATTCCACCCGGATGAGGAGTTATTAAAATAATTAATATTTGTAATGAGTTCCTAAGTCTAAACTTAGGAAAATAAAAATATTAATGTGTATTAATAAAAATATGTGTGAGAAGGTTCTAAGTGACGAGGATCAAGCTTGTTTTAATCTTAGCTGTTGATTAGAGATTAGATCACGACCGTTGATTCATCAACAGGAAAAGTATAAGAAGAGACTTGAGGGTCAGTTGGAGATACACCAAGAGATCAAAGAGTTCGATTTTTCTGGGGCGTGATTTGCTGAGAAAGTCGAGTTAAGTGATCTGAGTTGCAGTGAGGGGCAATTTGGAAGAGGGACTTCAGTCCAAGGCCGAGGATACATAGTAGAGAGGCAGAGTAGCAAAAGGAGAGACAACGCAGCTCCAGAGAGGGTGACGTAGAAGCTAGAGGGGTTGACGCAGAAGCTAGAGGGGTTGATGCAGTTCTCTAGAGGCAGCGCTGGGGTTTTCTGTGGGGCGGAGAGAGCAGCAGTTCAACATATCGATTTCTGAGCAAGGGAGGCTCACTGGGGGGGTGATGTAGCTCTTAGAGGAGGTGACACAGTTCTAGTGCAGAGCTTGGAGCAACCATCGCTGCCTAGCACTGGGATTGATCATCCAGTTATTAGATTGCCAAAATATCTGTCTCCGGATAGAGGTAATTCTGCCAGGTTTATTCTCTGTTCAGCGAGCCGGATTTGGCACCCTAGTTGTATTCAGAAATCTGCTTAATAATACAAACCCTCTATATGCTGCACCGGTTTTCCTGAATTAGGTTTTTCTGGGGACGATTGTCCAAAAAATAATGGTGTCCCTTGTGTGATTGTCTCAGTTTATTTCAGTTCATGATCTGTATATATGTGTAGGCTGCAATAGTGTTTTCATCGTTGTTTAAAATATTTAAATAACTTGTTGAATGTAAAGAATAAGTAGGAGATGACAAACCAGTGATTGCAGTAGGATTTCTGATGTGTAGATTCAGAAATTTTCACAGTATCAAATCATTGGATATTTTTGAAAACTTCATTATCATTGGAGCTCCTCCCCTTCTCCCCCATTGCTTCATTCCACCATTTTGTCCCTGGTCTCATCTTTTGTTTCTATTGTTGAGAAGTATCGTGCTTTGGCTATAAACCCTTCTCTATTGTTTCATATTTCATATATCTCATGACCTCAACATTTGTGCCAATCAAATTCCTCTATTGATATGAAATATTGGATCCTTTGGTCCCACTCTTGCCATTGTTAAAGACTAGAAGACACACAGTAGGGAGGAAGAAGAATATGTTGATATTGGACTTTGGCGAAGCAACTTTTGATGTTTATCTATTGACAATCAATTCAAAGTGAAGTCCACAACGGGAGTCACACATCTTAGTGGGAAAGGACTTCGACAATAGATTGGTGAATCATTTCGTGCTAGAGTTCAACTACAAGCACACAAAGGATATCAATTTGAATGTCCGAGTGCTTAGGGATTCCTCCAAGTGGTTTTGTCTCATTTATGTCTATATGCCGTTGTGTTCTCCTCCTTTATTGGACCGTTTTCTCTCTGCCATTCTTCAGTTAGTATGTAGTGACTAGTTAGTGAAATTGTTGAGGAAGGCTTTTAGGTTTTAATTGTGATTTTTACGAGTATACTGTCCTCTTGTTTGAGCATTAATGAATGCATCATTTGAGTGGTTTTGCAATATCGCGTTTCATTGGTTAAGCTCTTTAATAGACTCTCTGAGGTGTTATCTAAGGTGTCATTGTCATAAAGTGGCTAAACCTTGTTGCTCTCGCTCTCCACAATTAATTGCCATGCTACATATTTTCCTGTGTAGAGAATGACTCGTTCAAAATTCTGACGCCCTTGTGCATGATAATGTTTTCCATACATCCTTAATGGTCAACTCTTGTATCAGTAGTTCGTTTGTTGAAAATCCTCATCAATGTTAAGTTCGTTTCTCCCTTTGAACACTGTGGTTCAAATTGCTCAGCATAATGTGTACTTGACATGCCCCATGGAAATTTTGTCAAAATGTGAAGACATCAAGGAGATATTCCCAATAAAAGGTGCCCATCCTGTCTTTGAAACTATGAGGGGAAGATCGAATTGTCACAAGTGTTTACTACAAGAAACTATTATTTTTCCATCAATTATATTTTTTGGGGTTTTGAGTATTTGATTTGTGAGTTTGTATGGATGGCGACAACGGGGATAAGGTTTGAAGATCGGTTGGAGGGTGCATCCAAGTTTCCAACTACAATCCTTAGAAGAAGAGGATGACATTGGTGTTGATGGAGAATGGGATCTGGGAATTTGTAGATCAACAACTCATGCCTCTTACCGATGCTGCACAACTAACCGTCCATGGCGAAAATGATGTGAAAATCATTTTGGATGGGGTGAAGGATCATGTGATCCCTCATCTTTCCGAAAGGAAAATTTCCACGGAAATGTGGGAGGCTTTAACTAAGTTATATAAAAGTGACAATGCAAACTAGAAAATGGTGTTGAAGGAGAAGTTGAGAAACACTATGATGTCCAAGTTAAATATAGTTGCTACATATTTCACTAGGATCACACAGGTCCAAGAAGAGTTGGTTGCGATTGGGGAGACCGTGTTAGATGTAGAGTTGGTGAGGACAACCCTCAATGGCTTTTCCAAATATTGCGAAACCTATGTCAAAGGGATCATGACATGTGAGCACCTACCTGATTGGGAGAGGTTATGGTATGACTTCATACATGACGAGAGGAGTCTCTTTATGGGAGCCACTCTAAGGGTGATGATGAGAACCTTGCTCTTGCCAATCAAGCAAGAAAGGGCAAGGGAAAGGTGAAGAAGAACCTTGGAGGAAAGGGTACCTCAGGAGCTAGAGAAAAGGACATGAGCAAAGTGAAATGCTTTGCATGTCCAAGTTTTCCCAGTATGTAGTTGAAAGTATGAACAAGAAGAAGGGTGAGGGTAAGTCACAAGTTATCGCATCAATAGATTCATAGGTGAGTGAGTTCGCTAACAGGTTCAAGAAAGAGTTCTTGTTGGTGACATGTCTTTTTTGGCACCATTGGCAAAGGTGCATGGTTTGTGGAAAGTGGAGCATCTCGTCGTATGATGAGATTGTGAGAGTTATTTGCTAGCTTTAGAGAGGATGACTAGGATCTTACTGTGGAGTTTGGAAATAATGCTAAGAGTGTAGTGGAGAGAGTTGAACTATTCAGTTTCAACTAGAGTTAGGTGAACCCATGGAGGTAACAAATGTTTGTATGTTCCAGAGCTATATAAGAACTTTCTTGCAGTCTCAACCATGGAGGACAAGCGATATGAAGTTCTCTTTTGAGATGGACAAGTGATTGTGAGGTTGAGATCTTCTAGTTTGAGTAGAGGACGAGTCATTGGGAGGAGAGAGGGTAATATGTATATGTTGAGGGGTCAACCAATGAGGGCCTTGGTTCATGACATCAACAACTTGTGCGAGCTTTGGCATATGTGAATGACATATATGTATCATAGGACTTTGCCTATATTATGGGAGATCGTCACTGGTTTTCTTGAGTTTAGTGTCGAGTGAGGTGTTCACAAAGTGTATGCTTTAGGAAAGCATGCTAAGACTTCTTTCCCAAGTAATGTTTCTAGGTCGAAGGGATTGTTGGATCTAGTACATTCAAACGTGTGTGGTCGTATGTTAGGGGGACCCTTGAGTGGATACAACTATTATTTTACCTTTGTTGATGATTGTTCCAGGAGGACCTAGATCTACTTTATGAAGATCAAGGATGAGGTCTTCAGCAGGTTTTGAGAGTTTAAAGCTCTTGTAGAAAACCATACTTGGAGGAAGGTCAAGGTCTTTAGATTGGACAATGGGAGTGAGTATACCTTCAATGAGTTCAAGGATTTTTCAGGGATTCAGGCATCAAGCAAGAGTTGACATTTCCTTACAACTTGTAGCAGAATGGGTTTGTTGAGAGAAAAGCAGGGCCATCGTTGGGGCTGCTAAAACCATGATCCATGATCAAAATCTTCTCATGTTCCTTTGGGCAGAGGTGTGCAATACAACAATCTACATTCATAGCATGGGTCCTCACAAGGTCTTGGGTGACAAGACTCACGAGGAGGTGTTGACAGGAGTGAAATCAGAATTGGAACATTTTTGCATCTTCGGGTGTCCAGTGTATATCCATGTACCATCAGATAAGGGGACAAAGTTGGAGCCCTTAGGACAAAAGAGCTTTTTTTTGGTCACGGTGAGACTTCCAAGGCATATAGGGTTGTGCATTCCATGACAAGGAAGATTGTGGTGAGCAGGGATGTGACATTTGAGGATCATAGTGCCTTGAGGAAGTCACATGATACCATATTAGTGGCAGATGACTAGGAGCGAGAAACTCTGAAGGTTGAGGAGAGTCCAGTAGCACTAGCAGTAGGTATTCAGTCTTCAGATCAATAGGAGTAGGAGGCACCTTCTAGTCAATAGAAGGCCAAGATGGTTGGAGCAAATTCTTAGGGATGTTGAGGAGCATGTGGGGGCTCCTAGGAGGATGTTCAAAGAGAGAAAACCACCACAATTCCATCTTACATGGCACTTATGAGTGACATCAGTGATTCTGAGCCTTTTAGTGTTGAGGAGGAAGTAGATCCACAAGTTTGGAGAGATACCATGATGGAAGAATATTCTTCCATTGCGAAGAACGATATAGGAAAAATCAATAGTCACTTCGAGATGGATCTTCAAGATCAAACATATTGTAGATGGTAGGATTGAAAAGTACATGTCTAGGTTCGTGGCGAGAGGGTTTTCCTAGAAGGAGGTAGTGGATTATGAGGAGACATTTACTCCAGTCGCCATCTATACTTCTATCAGGGCTGTTATACGTGGTGCCTCATACATGGGGTGGAGGATAGATGAGATGGATGTGAAAACACGATTCCTTATTGAGGATGAAGTGTATATTGAGAAGCCATAGGGTTTTGAGGTGCATGGGAGAGATTGTCATATATGTAGGTTAAAGAAGGCTTTTTATGGTCTTAAGCATGAACCTAGGGCATGGTACTCAAGGATTTATGGGTTTCTGCTAGGCGTGGGCTTCACTAAGAGTGAGGCGAATCGAAACTTGTACTATAAACTAGTTGGTGATGATCCACTCATTCTAGTACTTTATGTGGATGACTTCTTTCATACAGGGGTAGAGAAGCTCATACAGATTTGCGAGAGACTTAGCTGCATAGTTTGAGATGAAGGACATCAACATGATGCTCTACTTTTTGGCGTTGGAGGTGTGGTAGTAGAAAGATGACATCTTCCTTGGACAGGGAAAGTATGTAGTTGAGATCATGAAGATATTTAGGATGGTGGATTGCAGGCCTATGTTGAAACCCATCATTACCAACTTGAGGAAGTTGGATGCCTTTGAGTTAGAGTTGGTGGATCCCACAGTGTACAGGCATCTGATAGGTTCTTTGATGTATTTGTTCAACACTAGGCTAGATATATGCTTTACTATGAACACACTGAGCCAATTTATGGTGGAGCCGAAGATAGTTTACTAGGTGGCAGTGAAGCATGTGCTCAGGTATCTTTGAGGTACAATGGAGTATGGAATCATGTATCTTAGGGGTGGTGGAGCATAGTTAGTATGCTATACAAACTTAGACTAGGGTGGGAGTGCAATGGACAGGGAGAGCATCTCTGGGCGCTGTTTCATTTTGGGGTCAACAAGGATCTCATAGTTCAACAGGAACCAATTTAATGTGGCACTTAGTTTAGCAGAGGTAGAGTATATCGCTGCTAGCTTGGCAAGTTGTGAGGCCATTTCGGCTTCGCAAGATGCTCATAGAGTTAGTATGGTCTCAAGTTGGATTTGACAGTGATTCAATGTGACTATGAGAGCTGCATCAAGCTCTTAGAGAATCTAGTGTTTTGTAACAGGTCCAAGCATATAGAGATCATATATCATTTCATTAGAGAAAGAGTCGCGAGGGGAGCTATAAAGCTCGAATATATATCCGCAAATGAATAGGTGGTAGACATTCTCACCAAGACCCTGTCGAACATCAAGTTTGTGTGAAAATTCCTAAGCCGGAATCCCTATTGCAGCAAATTGATGTTACTTCTCCTACTTCATTAAATCGTGCAAGTTATTTACTGTGTTCTATGGTAAATATCGAAGCAAATACATCTGCAACCTTCACTTAATTTACATATATGCAGAAACAAAATACTGAGCAAGAAAGAAAAATACAACACAAAAAGACAATTATTTTTGGACAAATAGCCCGGAAAAAACCCAATGCGGGAAAAGAGGTGCAACAACTTTGAGGGTTTATTATTATGCACGAGAAATTCTGAGTACAATTCTAGGATGCTGAACTAGCAATCCGATACAGAGAGAATATTGAACAAAAGACTAGTGAAATGATCTCACCTTGTCACTAGAGAATCAGTAACTGATCCTACTGCTCTGGAGGCTCTATGTCACCCTCTGCGTGGCCTCTACGCAGAATTGCGTCACCTTGAGCAACTTCTGCGTCACCCCTTTTGGGCTTTACGCTGTGTCTCCTTTGGATCCTCTGTTGGCTAAGAAATTCACTTTCTACCTCCCAGATTCACATCGTGGCTTCCGACAATTGAAATTCGACTTCCCTCAACAGCAACTCGACTACCCTTCAGAGATTGCGTTGCCTCTACATCAGCTCTGCGTAGGCCATTGTTAGCCTTCCTTTGGACGTCTTTCTGTTCTCTCTCTGCTTGGTGCTCTCCGGAGATTCCTTCTCCCGAATTTTCATTGCCCCTCTGTTGCAAGATCTCCTCAATCAATTTTCCTCCCAAGAACTTCTCACCTTAGAAAATCGATTTTCTCAATCTCTCTGTGTGTTTTCCAAATGACCCTCAAGCCCCTTCTTATATCTTCCTGTTGGACAACCAATGGCCTAGGTTACATCTTAATCAAAGGCTTAGATTGTTTTGGCTTGATCCGTGGCTTTTTTCTAGAAGTTTCACCCTGATTAGATTAATACTCATTAATATTTTAATTTTCCTAAGTTTAGACTTAGGAACCCCATTAAAAATATTAATTATTTTAATAAAATCACTTCTAGGTGGAATTTCCCAAAACGCTTTCTGCGTTCGTTGTCATACCTAAGCCCAAACCTCCTTGCAAAATTTGAGGCTTAGAGCACATCCAGTGCTACCCCAAATCAACACTCCCTCATAGTGAGGAATGTGCTCTAGCAATACACTGCCTCTCTGCATATTGCTCTGACTTTGAAACATCGTCTCTGCGCTGATGATGTCCGACTTGCTGTCCACGAACTACTGCGCTGTTGCTTCCACTGTACTGCTGCCTTTGACACTGCCACTTTCAATGCTCCACCTGTACTGCATCTCCCTTGCAAATGCTCCATTTGTTATGCTGCTAGCACTGCCACTGATAACACTGCATCCGCACTGCAACTCGGTTGTTGAGAGAAGCAACTGAAAACACCCAAAACTGGACAAGTATCTAGTGGATACTCTTCGGTGCTAAAATCTTCACTGCTGCTAGTCCTATGCTGCCTCTGAAGCCACTGCGCCGCTGAAGCTCTGCACTGTTGCCTCTCTCCTTTGCGGTGCTCAGTCTCTGGCTCTCCTAGCCACTGCATCTGTCGAATCAACACTCCATGGCACCAACTCAAATTCCACCATCCCGCTGCTCCTGATCATGGGCTCTCGTAGTAGGGTGACAATCCAAGAGGTGGGCTCCTCAAGGATCCTACCCATCTGCAATCCTCCCGACTACAACTCTATATCAGCCCACCTCCCTCTTGGAGGTATCTCGGCTCTCATGGTGAACTCCTTCTCGTCAATCTTCGCGACTGCAACCTTGGGATCATGCTTCTCATCCTTGTCCTTTTTCTTCAAAGGACACTGCGATGCATAGTGGCCCATCTTGCCACATCTGAAGCACTTCACCTTGGAGACGTTTGAAGTTTCTAAGTTTACTTAGTTAGAAACCCTCCATGCACTTTATCTGATTTATTCCTACCTACTTGTTATTTTCCTTAACAAGTTATTTATAATGTAAATACTGAAAATAAACACTAATGCATGCTCAACATATTACAGATCAGCAACTAAAAGAAACAAGAACAAACACACCATATGACACCATTATTTTTGGACTAATGTCCTCGGAAAAACCCAATGTGGAAGAACTGGTGCAACTATTTGAGGGTTTTCTTATTAAGCAATATCATAGTACAATTTGGGTGCCGAAATTGGCCTACCCAATAGAGCATTTCTTTGGCAGTAATACCTCTCAATTTCGGACAAATCTACTGGCTGAAACCCTGGATAATCCTTCCGGCAGCTACTCAACACGAATTTGCCCCAGAAACCCCAATGTCTGCCCAATCTGGACTGCGTCAACCTCTCCTAGCCGAGCGCTGGCCCTGTGTCAGCCTATCTTGGCCTGTGTCAGCCCCAGGAGGCCCTGCGTCAGCTCTTTGAGCCTCTGCATCAGCTACACTGGCCCCTCTGGTGCTCTGCGCAATACTTAGTTGCCTCTGCATGGCCTTGCATGAGGATTGGCTACTCCTGTGTCTCACTCTCTGGCTGCTCTGTTGCTCTCTCGGCACTATCTTTGCCTCTCTGTCTCTCTGTACTCAATGCCCCTCAGTTGCTCTCCAATCACTAATTCTATCTCTCTTAACAAACCCCGCTCTAGAGAATAGAATCACTGATCACTCTGGTGTCCTCTCCAAGTGACCCTCAAGCCTCCTCTTATACTTTTCCTGTTGACATATCAACGACCGAGATTAAGTCCGTAATTTGGCTTGATCCATGTCTTTTGGACCATTCTAACACAATTTCATATTAATACACATTAATATTTTATTTTCCCTCAGTTTAGACTTAGGGACTCCATTAAAAATATATATTATTTTAATATCTCATGAACTATTTAGAATTTGCCCAAACCCTTTCTGGGTATTGGAGATCTCATGTGCCCCAACGTCTCCACCAAATTTCGTGGCTAGAGCACATCCGATGCTACCCCAAATCAACACTCCCTCTTAGTGAGGACTGTGCTCTAGCAATACTCCTCACTAAGTATTACTTTGATCATCCGGCATCGGTACCTGTGCTGATGCTAAGCCTTCCTGCCCAACATCCTCTGTGCTGCTGTATCTTGTACTACTGCCCATGGTTTTGCGAGTGCCACTGCTGCATCTGTACGACAACTCCCTCTACATCCATGCTATTGTTGGTCCTTTCTCCCAGCACTTCATCCGCACTATACCTCCTCTCATCATGTTGCATCGTGCTGCCCATTGCTGCACTGCAACTCAGTTATTGAGAAGTAAGTAACTGATCTCCTAATCTGACCTCCTTGTTGGGCTAGAGACACCCATTGATGTTGAAGCTCCCTCTGCCGCTGACAAGTGATCCCTCTCTGACCTCTGTGCTATTGCAACAACTCCCTGCATCTCGCACTGTTGCACACCTTTCTGTGCCATCCTACACTGGTGCAACACTTTCGTGCCTCTCGCATTGCTGCAACCTGCTAGCCTCATGCTGTCTTGGGACTCCTGCACTGTAGCTCTCTCTGTCACTTCATCGGCATCCGTCTCTAGCCGACTTAGCTAGTCCTGCTACTCCTCTTTGGGGCTCCCGTAGTAAGGTCTAATCGAAGAAGTTGGGTACCTCGAGGATCCTGCCCCTCATCACCTGTAGTCTGCCTGACAACAGCTCGATGTCTCCCCACTTCTTCTCAAGTGGTGCATGTGCACTCATGACACAGTCATCGTCTTTCAAAACTTCCTTCTCTATCCGTTTTGGCGCTGCCTTAGTCTCGGAAGACTCTCCCTTACTCCTCTTCCTTGGAAACTGGGTCGCATAATGCCCCAGCTCCCCACAGTGGAAGCACTTGATCTTGGAGAGATCTTTCTTCTTCCACTTCTCCTGCTTTCCCTCAAATGCTAGGGCCACATCTTCCTCCTCCTGCTTGACTTTGATACCCTTGCTGCTGCTACTTGTCTTCGATTGTCGTCTAACCTCTTCTTGGCGAAGAGCTACACACATTTCGTCCCAAGGTCGAAGTGTCCCTCTGCTCAGTATACTCTGGACAAATACCTCCCAGTCTTTTGAGACAACATTCAGGGCTGTCCTCACCATTAGCGACTGATCCAGTGTCGCCCCTATAATAGTCAACGGATCTCGGATCTCATTCAGTCCTCCGAGGAAGGTGTCTATTGATTGTCCCTTCTTCATCTGATGCGACCTCATCTGATTCTCGAGCAATGTTCTTCTCTGCATAGAAGTATGCTGGTACAACTTCTTGAGAGCCTCCCACATCTCAAATGTTGTTTCCTTCTTGGCTATATGTGGTACCACATGATCCTTGACCTCGTCAAGGATAATGCACTTGGCCCTCGCCATCGCCTCCTCGTACCTGTCATTATCACTGGGGTCGACTGGGACAATTGTTACCTTCGAGGCGAAGTTCTTGACACGATTCCTTTCAAGCACAGATAAGACTCTAGCCTTCCATACTGCGAAGTTCGATGCTCTGTCCAGTCCATCCTGGTCTCTTACTCCGTGTAGTGACATGATGTTCGTCTACTTCCCTCCTGGAAGTTCTATGTTCGACTCCTCTAAGTCTCCACTTCTCGTCTGAAATTTCTCTTCTGGACTCCCTATGAGTCTTGATTTCCCTCCTGAAAATCCTTCTACCGCTTGTCGAGATGCCCCCGACTCTGATCATCTTTGTGCAACTGCACCACTGATCCGAGTTCCTCGGCTAGAAACCCTCGGTAACAACTCCTATGGCCCTGCTCTATCAGGTACTGTTTTGACTACAGTACCTCACCAGCTCCACTCTGCAATATTCTTGCAGCCTTCTAGACCCCAGCAACTGCCTCTCTGTGAACTGCGTCAGCCCCTCTTTTCCTCACGCTGGCTCTGCGTCACCCCCGCTGGGTTTGTGTCAGCCCTGGGATGCCCTGCGTTAGCCCTCTGGCCTTTTGCGTCAGCAACGCTGGCCTCTCTGAGGCTCTACGCAGCTCCCGGCATCCTTTGCGTGGCCTTGGCTAGCTCTGCGTCACACTCCTTGGCTTCTGTGTTGCTAGAAACAACTTCTGTCACCTCGGGACAACTGTTTTTTGCTGCTATTGCTCTGCTCGGCTGATGTTTATAGTCCTCCTGTGATCTGCAATCTCGCTCTGATACCATGTTGAAGTTTCTAAGTTTACTTAGTTAGAAACCCTCCATGCACTTTATCTGATTTATTCCTACCTACTTGTTATTTTCCTTAACAAGTTATTTACAATGTAAATATTGAAAATAAACACTAGTGCATTCTCAACATATTACAGATCAACAACTAAAAGAAACAAGAACAAACACACCATATGACACCATTATTTTTGTACTAATGACCCCGAAAAAACCCAATGTGGTAAAACTGGTGCAACTATCTGAGGGTTTTCTTATTAAGCAATATCAGAGTACAATCTGGGTGCCGAAACTGGCCTACCCAACAGATAATTTCCTTCGCAGTAATACCTCTCAATTTCTGACAAATTTACTGGCTGAAACCCGGATAATCCTTTTGCCAGCTACTAAGCACCAATTTGCCCCAGAAACCCCAACGTCTACCCAATCTGGACTGCGTCAGCCTCTCCTAGCCCAACGCTGGCCATGCGTCAGCCCCAGGAGGTGCTGTGTTAGCTCTCTGAGCCTCTACGTCAGCTACACTAGCCCCTTTGGTGCTTTGTGCAACACTTAGCTGCCTTTGCGTGGCCCTGCGTGAGCACTCGCTGCTCCTCCGTCTCTCTCTCTGGCTGCTCTGCGGCTCTCTCGACACTATCTCTGCCTCTCTGTCTCTCTGTACTCAATGCCCCTCCGCTGCTCTCCGATCACTGATTCTATCTCTCTTAGCAAACCTCGCTCTAGAGAATAGAATGACTGATCACTCTGGTGTCCTCTCCAAGTGACCCTCAAGCCTCTTATAATTTCCCAGTTGACATATCAACGGTCGAGATTAAGTCCGTAATCAACGGCTAAAATTAGATCTGGCTTGATCCATGTCTTTTGGACCATTCTAACATAGATTCATATTAATACACATTAATATTTTATTTTCCCTAAGTTTAGACTTAGGGACTCCATTAAAAATTATTAATTATTTTAATATCTCCTGAACTGTTTAGAATTTGCCCAAACCCTTTCTGGGTAATGGAGATCTCATGTGCCCCAACCTCTCCATTGAATTTTGTGGCTAAGGCACATCTGATGCTACCCCAAATCAACATGATGTCCCTTTGATGCAAGGGTTGCGTTATCCTCCTCTACTTTGGCCTTCGATCCTTGCTGCTGCTGCTCCTGTCAAGTTTGACCTTGAGCAAGTCTCTCCTCAGCTCCTCTTGTTTCAGAGCTACCCACATCTCGTCCCAATTTGGCAATGCTGCTCTACCCAAGGTACTCTAGACAAAGATTTGCTGATCATTCAAGACAAAATTTAGAGCTAGTCTCACTAACTCTGAGTCCTCATATGTATGTCCCGAAGCTGACAGCTCATCACATGTTTCCTTCAGTTTCGCGAGGAACGGATCCACATGTTCTCCCTTTTGCAGCGGAGCAGATCTCAACTTTTGCTCTAAGTACATCTTCTGCTGCTTGGAAGATCCCTGATACAATGTGGCCAAGGCATCCCACATCTCCTTAGCGGTCCCTTTGCTTAAATGTGGCACACCACGTGATCCTTGACTCCATCTAGGATCATCCTCTTTGCCTTAGCCATCTTAGCCTTGCACTTTTTCAGCAGATATGCATCTGCAGGTTCAACCACCACATTATCAACGTACATCTTGAGGGCATGCTCATCTAGCAGAAAGGTGATCATAGCCAGCCAGATGGCATAGTTGGAAGCCCCGTCCAACTTGTCTTGATCCCTCAAGCCACTGGTTGCCATATCCTCCGAAATCTATCGAACAACTCCCTCTTTCTCCCTACTGCTTAGCGCCTAGGCTGACTTATGCACTACCTGATGGATCTGGTAAGCTGTTGCTTCTTTGCTGCTCAGCAATTGAGAAATGTTGATTTCCTCGGCAAGAAAAAATTGAGAAGTATACCCTCACTAAGCTCTGCTGCTTCTTTCTTCTAACGTCTTTTCAGCCCGACAAAGCTGCCTATTTAAATCTTTGTCCATGAACTGCTCCTCATGCTGAGGCTCAACGCTACTCCCTCTGCCACTGCAAAGTTCAAACTAGAAGCTCTTTCTCTCCGCCAACTCACTCGGAGAGAAACTACCTCGAATTTTTGACCATCTGGTTGGAACTGCGTAAACCCTCTAGGGGATCAACTTGCTACCTCTTGCAGCTTTTCGATTTCCCCTTCTGCTCAGCGCTAGGGTTTCTGGTTCTGCTCTTCTTGTCTCACCTACACTACCTCTGATACCATGTGAAAATTCCTAAGTCAGAATCCCTACTGCGGCAAACTAATGTTACTTCTCCTACTTGATTAAATCATGCAAGTTATTTACTGTGTTCTACGGTAAATATCGAAGCAAATACATTTGCAACCTTCACTTAATTTACATATATGCAGAAACAAAACACTGAGCAAGAAAGAAAAATACAACATAGAGGACACAATTATTCTTGGACAAATAGTTTGTTGAAAAACCCAATGCGGGAAAACCGGTGCAACAACTCTGAGGGTTTATTATTATTGTAGGAGAAATTTTGAGTACAATTTTGGGATGCTGAACTAGCAATTCGATACAGAGAGAATACTGAACAAAAGATTGGTGAAATGATCTCACCCTGTCACTGGAGAATTAGTGACTGATTCTGCTGCTCTGGAGGCTTTGCATCACCCTCTGCGCGGAACTGCGTCACCTTGGGCAGCTTCTGCGCCACCCCTTTTGGGCTTTACGCTGCCTCTCCTCTGGATCCTCTGCTGGCTGAGAAATCGAATTTTTGACTCCTAGACTGACACCCTGGTTTTCGACAACTGAAATTCGACTTCCCTCAGGAGCAACTTGACTTCCCCTCAAGGACTGTGGTGCCTCTGTGTCAGCGCTGCGTAGGCCAGCGTCAACCTTCCTCTGGACGTCTTTCTGTTCTCTCTGTGCCTGGTACTCTTTGGAGATTCCTTCTCCCGGATCCTCATTGCCCCTCTGTTGAAAGATCTCCTCAATCAATTTTCCTTCTGAGAAATTCTCACCTCAGAAAATTGATTTTCTCAATCTCTTTGTGTGTTTTCCAAATGACCCCCAAGCCCCTTCTTATATCTTCTTGTTGGACAACGAACGGCCTAGATTACATCTTAATCAGAGGCTCAGATTGTTCTGGCTTGATCTGTGGCTTTTTTAGAAGTTTCACCCTGATGAGATTAATACTCATTAATATTTTAATTTTCCTAAGTTTAGACTTAGGAACCCCATTAAAAATATTAATTATTTTAATAAAATCACTTCTAGATGGAATTTCCCAAAACACTTTCTGGGTTCTTTGGAATATCTGAGCCTAAGCCTCCCTACAAAATTTGAGGCTTATAGCACATCTGATGCTACCCCAAATCAACACTCCCTCTTAGTGAGGAATGTGCTCTAGCAATACATTGCCTCTCTACATATTGCTCTGACTCTAAAGCATCGTCTAAGTGTTGCTGATGTCTGACCCGCTATCCACGAACTATTACGCTGCTGCTGCCATTGTACTACTGCCTTTGACACTGCCACTGTCAATGCTACACTTGTACTACATCTCCCTCTCAAACGCTGCATCTGCTATGTTGCTAGCACTGCCGCTGCTAACACTACATCTGCACTGCAACTCAGTGGCTGAGAGAAGCAACTGAAAACACCCAAAACTAGACAAGTATCTAGTGGATACTCTTTGGTGCTGAAATCCTGATTGCTGCTAGTTCCATGTTGCCTTTGAAGCCACTACGATGCTGAAGCTCTGCACTGTGCTTCCTTGCACTGTTGCCTCTCTGCTCTGTGTTGCTCAACCTCTGGCTCTCCTAGCCACTGCATCTGTCGAATCAACACTCCATGGCACCAACTGAAACTCCACCATCCCGCTGCTCTTGATCATGGGCTCCCGTAGTAGGGTGACAATCCAAGAGGTGGGCTCCTCAAGGATCCCACCCATTTGCAGTCCTTCCGACTACAACTCTATATCAGCCCACCTCCCTCCTGGAGCTATCTCGACTGCGATGGTGAACTCCTCCTTGTCAATCTTCATGGCTGCAACCTTGGGATCATGCTTCTCATCCTTGTCTTTTTTCTTCAAAGGACACTGCGATGCATAGTGGCCCATCTCGTCACATCTGAAGCACTTCACCTTGGAGACGTCCTTCTTACGTCTCTGTTGCCCCTGCTGTCCCTTTGATGCAAGGGCTGCGTTATCCTCCTCTACTTTGGCCTTCAACCCACTGCTACTGTTGCTCCCGTAAAGTTTGACCTTGAGCAGGTCTCTCCTCAGCTCCTCTTGTTTCAAAGCTGCCCACATCTCGTCCCAATTTGGCAACGTTGCTTTGCCCAGGATACTCTAGACAAAGATTTTCCAATCATCCGAGACGGAATTTAGAGCCAATCTCACTAACTTTGAGTCTTGAGTTGTATGCCTCGCAGCTGACAACTCATCACGAGTTTCCTTCAGTTTTGTGAGGAACGGATCCACATGTTCTCCCTTCTGCATATGAGCAGATCTCAACTTCTGCTGTAAGTACATCTTCCGCTGCTCGGAAGATCCTTGATACAATGTGGCCAAGGAATTCCACATCTCCTTTGCTTGCAACGTGGCACACCACGTGATCCTCGACTCCGTCGAGGATCATCCTCGTTGCCTTAGCCATCTCAGCCTTGTACTTTTTTAGTGGATTTGCATCCGCAAGTTCATCCACCACATTATCAACGTACATCTTGAGGGCATGCTCATCTAGCAGGAAGGTCATCCTAGCCTTGCAGATGGCATAGTTCGAAGCCCCGTCCAACCTGTCTTGATCCCTCAAGCCACTGGTTGCCATATCCTCCGAAATCTGTCAACAACTCCCTCTTTCTCCCTACTGTGTAGCTCCTAGGTTGACTTACGTACACCCTGATGGAGCTGGTAAGCTGCTGCTTCTCTGCTGCTCAACAATTGAGAAATGTTGATTTCCTCGACAAGAAATCATTGAGGAAGTATTCCCTCAGTATGCTCTACTGCTTCTTTCTTTTGATGTCTTTTCAGCTCGACAAAGCTGCCTACTGAAAATCTGCGTCCACCAATTGCTCCTCACGCTGAGGCTCAACGCTGTTGAAGTTTCTAAGTTTACTTAGTTTAGAAACCCTCCATGCACTTTATCTGATTTATTCCTACCTACTTGTTATATTTCCTTAACAAGTTATTTACAAAGTAAAAACTGAAATAAACACTAGTGCATGCTCAACATATTACAGATCAACAACTAAAAGAAACAAGAACAAACACACCATATGACACCATTATCTTTGGACTAATGTCCCCGGAAAAACCCAATGTGGGAAAACCGATGCAACTATCTGAGGGTTTTCTTATTAAGCAATATCAAAATAAAATCTGGGTGCCGAAACTGGCCTACCTAGCAGAGAATTTTCATAGCAATAATACCTCTCGGTTTTTGATAAATCTATTGGCTGAAACCCTGGATAATCCTTTCGGCAGCTACTCAGCACCAATCTACCCCAGAAACCCCAGTGTCTGCCTGCGTTGGCCTTGCGTCAGCCTATCTTGTCCTCCGTCAGCGCCAGGAGGCCCTGCGTCAGCTCTCTGAGCCTCTCCGTCAGCTACGCTGGCCCCTCTGGTGCTTTGCGCAGCACTTAGCTGCCTCTGCGTGGCCCTGCGTGAGCACTGGCTGCTCATGCGTCTCCCTCTCTGGCTACTCTGCTTCTATCTCGACAGTATCTCTGTCTCTCTATACTCAATGCTCCTCAGTTGCTCTCTCGATCACTGATTCTATCTCTCTTAGCAAACTCCGCTCTAGAGAATAGAATGACTGATCACTCTCTCGTGTGTTCTCCAAGTAACCCTCAATCCTCCTCTTATACTTTTCCTGTTGACATCTCAACGACCGAGATTAAGTCCCTAATCAACGGCTAAGATTAGGTTTGGCTTGATCCATGTCTTTTAGACCACTCTAACATAGATTCATATTAATACACATTAATATTTTATTTTCCCTAAGTTTAGACTTAGGGATTCCATTAAAAATATTTATTATTTTAATATCTTCTGATCTGTTTAGAATCTGCCCAAAGCCTTTCTGGGTATTGGAGATCTCATGTGCCCCAACCTCTCCACCAAATTTCGTGGCTAGAGCACATTCGATGCTACCCCAAATCAACACTCCCTCTTAGCGAGGACTGTGCTCTAACAATACTCCTCACTAAGTATTTACTTTGATCATCCGACATCGGTACCTGTGCTGATGCTAGGCGTTCCTGCCCAACATCCTTTGCACTGCTGCATCCTGTACTGTTGCCCATGGTTTTGCCACTGCCACTGCCACTGCTACATCTGTACTACAGCTCCCTCTGCATTCGTGCTGCTGTTGGTCCTTTCTCCTAGCACTGCATCCGCACTACACCTCCTATCATCATGCTACATCGTGCTGCTCACTGTTGCACTGCAACTCAGTTACTGAGAAGTAAGTAACTGATCTCTCTACTGACTTCCATGTTGGGCTAAAAACACTCACTGATGCTGAAGCTCCCTCTGTCGCTGACAAGTGCTCCCTCTCTGACCTCTGCGCTGCTGCAACAACTCCCTGGATCTCGCACCGTTGCACACCTCTCTCTGCCTTCCTGCACTAGTGCAACACTCTTGTGCCTCTTGCACTGTTGCAGCCTGCTAACTCTGTGTTGTCTCGGGACTCCTTCACTGTAGCTCTCTCTGCTGCTCCATCCGCATCCGTCTCTACCCACATCAGCCAGTCCTGCTACTCCTCTTCGGGGCTCCCGTAGCAAGGTCTAATCCAAGAGGCTAGGTACCTAGAGGATCCTGCCTCTCATTGCTTGTAGTTCGCTTGAATACAACTTGATGTCTCCCCACTTTCGCTCAAGTGGTGCGTGTGCACTCATGGCATAGTCATCGTCTATCAAAACTTCCTTTTTTGCCCATGTAGGCGCTGCCTTAGTCTCGGAAGACTCTCCCTTACTCTTCTTCTTTGGACACTAGGTCGCATAATGACCCAGCTCCCCACAGTGGAAGCACTTGATCTTCTTTTCGTGCTTTCTCTCAGATGCTAGGGCCACATCTTCCTCCTCCTGCTTGACTTTGATCCCCTTGCTGCTGCTACCTGTCTTCGATTGTCGTCTGATCTCTTCCTGGCGAAGAGCTTTCCACATCTCGTCCCAAGGTGGAAGTGTCCCTCTGCCCAATATACTTTGGACAAATACTTCCCAGCCTTCTGAGACAACGTTCAGGGCTGTCCTCACCATCTGTTCCTGATCCGGTGTCGCTCCTATAATAGTCAACTGGTCTTGGATCTCATTTAGTCCTCCGAGGAAGATGTCAATCGATTGTCCCTTCTTCATCTGATACGACCTCATTTGATTCTCGAGCAACATTCTTCTTTGCACAAAAGTATGTTGATACAGCTTCTTGAGAGGCTCCCACATCTCAAATTCTGTTTCCTTCTCGGCTATATGTGGTACCACATGATCCTTGACCCCGTCAAGGATAATGCACTTGGCTCTCGCCATCGCCTCCTTGTACCCGTCATTATAATTGGGGTCTACTGGGACAACTATTACTTTCAAGGCGAAGTTCTTGACACGATTCCTGTCGAGCACTGATAAGATTCTGGCCTTCCAGACTGCGAAGTTCGATGCTCCGTCCAGTGTATCATGGTCTCTTACCCCGTGTAGTGCCATGATGCTCCTCTACTTCCCTCCTGGAAGTTCTGTGTTCAACTCCTCTGAGTCTCTACTTCCCGTCTGGAAGTTCTCTTCTGGACTCCCTTTGAGTCTTGATTTCCCTCCTGAAAATTCTTCTGTTGCTTGTCGAGATGTCCCCTACTCTGATTGACTTGTGCAACTGCACTGTTGATCCAGGTTCCTCGGCTAGAAAACCTCAGTAACAACTCCTCTGGCCTTGCTCTGTCAGGTACTGTTCTGACTACAGTACCTCACCAGCTCCACTCTGCAATATTCCTGTAGCCTTCTAGACCCCAACAACTGCCTCTCTGTGAACTGCGTCAGCCCCTCTTTGCCTTAGTTGGCCCTTTGTCACCCCAGATGGGTCTGCGTCAGCCCTCTGGCCTTCTGCGTCAGCAACGCTGGCCTCTCTGAGGCTCTGTGCAGCTCCGACTTCCTTTGCGTGGCCTTGGCTGGCTTTGCGTCACACTTCTTGGCTTCTGCGTTGCTAGAAACAGGTTCTATCACCTCGGGACAACTGTTTTCTGCTGCTATTGCTCCGCTCAGCTGATGTCTTTTAGTCCTCTTGTGATCTGCAGTCATGCTCTGATACCATGTTGAAGTTTCTAAGTTTACTTAGTTTAGAAACCCTGCATGCACTTTATCTGATTTATTCCTACCTACTACTTATTTTTCCTTAACAAGTTATTTACAAAGTAAATACTGAAAATAAACACTAGTGCATGCTCAACATATTACAAATCGACAACTAAAAGAAACAAGAACAAACACACCATATGACACCATTATTTTTGTACTAATGTCCTCGGAAAAACCCAATGTGAGAAAACCAGTGCAGCTATTTGAGGGTTTTCTTATTAAGCAATATCAGAGTACAATTTGGGTGCTGAAACTAGCCTACCCAACAGAGAATTTCCTTAGCAGTAATACCTCTTGGTTTTTGACAAATCTACTGGCTGAAACCCCAGATAATCCTTCCGACAGCTACTCAGAACCAATCTGCCCCAGAAACCCCAGCGTCTGCTTGCATCAGCCTCTCCTAGCCCAGCGCTGGCCCTGCGTCAGCCTATCTTGGCTTGCATCAGCCCCAGGTGGCCCTGCGGCAGCTCTCTGAGCCTCTTCGTTAACTATGTTGGCCCCTCTGGTGCTCTGCACAACACTTAGCTGCCTCTGCGTGGCCCTGTGTGAGCACTAGTTGCTCTTGCGTCTCTCTCTCTGGCTACTCTGCTGCTATCCTGACACTATCTCTGCCTCTCTGTCTCTCTATACTCAATGCCCCTCAGCTGCTCTCTCGATCACTGATTCTATCTCTCTTAGCAAACCCTGCTCTAAAGAATAGAATGACTGATCACTCTCTGGTGTGTTCTCCAAGTGACCCTCAAGCCTCCTCTTATACTTTTCCTGTTGACATCTCAACGGCTGAGATTAAGTCCCTAATCAACGGCCGAGATTAAGTCCCTAATCAACTGCTAAGCTTAGGTCTGTTTTGATCCATGTCTTTTGGACCACTCTAACACAGATTCATATTAATACACATTAATATTTTATTTTCTCTTAGTTTAGACTTAGGGATTCCATTAAAAATATTAATTATTTTAATATCTTCTGATCTGTTTAGAATCTGCCCAAAGCCTTTCTGGGTATTGGAGATCTCATGTGCCCCAACCTCTCCACCAAATTTCGTTGCTAGAGCACATCCGATGCTACCCCAAATCAACAATTGTTGCTCTCTATGCCATGACAAAATTCAAACTGGAAGCTCTTTCTCTTGGTCAACTCACACAGAGAGAGACTACCTCGAATTTTCGACCCTTCGGCTGGAACTGCGCAAACCCTCTTGGGTTTCAAATTGCTGCCTCTTGCAGCTTTTCGATTCCCCTTTTGCTCAGCACTAGGGTTTCTAGTTCTGCTCTTCTTGTCTCACCTGCACTACCTCTGATACCATGTGAAAATTCCTAAGCTGAAATCCCTACTATAGCAAATTGATGTTGCTGCTCCTTCTTGATTAAATCATCCAAGTTATTTACTGTGTTCTATGGTAAATATCGAAGCAAATATATCTGCAACCTTCACTTAATTTACATATATGCGGAAACAAAACACTGAGCAAGAAAGAAAAATACAACACATAGGACACAATTATTTTTGGACAAATAGTCCCCTGAAAAAACCAATGCGGGAAAACCGGTGCAGCAACTAAGGGTTTATTATTATTGTAGGAGAAATTTTGAGTACAATTCTAGGGTGTTGAACTAGCAATCCGATACAGAGGGAACACTGAACAAATGACTGGTGAAATGATCTCACCCTGTCACTGGAAATCAATGACTAATCTTGTTGCTTTGGAGGCTCTGTGTCACCCTCTGCGTGGCCTCTGCGCAGAACTGTGTCACTCTCGGTTGCTTCAGCGTCACCGCTTCTGGGCTTTGCGTTGCCTCTCCTCTAGATCCTGTGCTGGTTGAGAAATCCACTTTCTACCTCCCAGACTCACAGCCTGGCTTCCGACAACTGAAATTCGACTTCCCTCAACAACAACTCGACTTCCCCTCAAGGATTGCGCTGCCTCTGTGTCAGCTTTGAGTAGGACAATGCCAACCTTCCTTTGGACGTTTTTCTGTTATATCTGTGCCTGTACTCTCTGGATATTCCTTCTCCCTGATTCTCATTGCCCCTCTGTTGCAAGATCTCCTTAATCGATTTTCCTTCTGAGAACTTTTCACTTGAGAAAATCAATTTTCTCAATCTCTTTGTGTGTTTTCCAAATGACCCTCAAGCCGCTTCTTATGTCTTCCTGTGGACAACCAACAGCCTAGATTACATCTTAATCAAAGGCTCAAATCATTTTGGCTTGATTTGTGGTTTTTTCTAGAATTTTCACCCCTGATTAGATTAATACTCATTAATAATTTAATTTTCCTAAGTTTAGACTACCTGAGCCCAAGCCTCCCTGCAAAATTTGATGCTTAGAGCACATCTGATGCTACCCCAAAGCAACAGTTTGTGTTTTATAAAGATAAGTTGGGGGTGGTGCAAAACACCTTTCTCACTAGGAGGGAGTGTTGATGTTTATAGCTTAGACAGGGGCTTCTGCATAGGCCAGGTGTCAAGCATGTAGAAGATGTCAAATTGCCTCTTTAGGTGCTTTCTCATGAGGAGCAAGTAGTTATTATGATTTCGTTCATAAGTTTAACTTAGGGAAAGTACATTAATTAATTTATAAACTAATGTTGACTAATAAACCATGTTTCTTACAATAAATAATTTAATTATTTAAGTGGCTTAGATCTAATTTCTATTGTTGATCTCAAATGAGGCTTAGGATCTAATCTTAGTTATCGATGACTTAGGAGATTAGGGTTAAGGATTTGGCTTAATGAAATTATAAAATAAGCTGAAGGGAGAGGTGAAAGACACATTGTGATTGAGAAAGTGATTTGTTCAAGGATTTAGAGACTCAAAGATTGAAGAGAATGAAAAGGTGTGCCACAAGGTAATTTTGGGAGAGGAATCTAAGGAGGTAGAGCTTTTGGAGGAGGTCGAAACTAGTGAGAAGCTGAGTTTTCTAGTGAAGGGTTTGTGCATAGTAGGAAGGTCGAATTCCTTAGTGCACAAGGGGGGTGTACAGGTGAAGAAAAGGTCAATTTATAGGTGGAGGAATCGAGTTGTTCAGGGTCGATATTTTGCCATTCTGCCAAATTTCTAGTGGGCCGAAATTCCAAGGGAGCCGAAATTTTGAAGGGGCCGAAATCCATGTTTCGCATTGTGTTGCATTGTCTGTGTATTCTCTGTGGATCAAGACCCTAGTTTTCCTGAGTTAATAAGGTGAAGGAGAATTTTCTGCTGTTTCTTGTGGTTGATCTTTTTATTTATTGCCACTGCAAATATTTTATTTATGAAGTTAAAATGTCAGTGTATTTATTTCTAGCAGTTTTCATAATTTTATTGAGGAAAATAACTTCTGGTTATAAAATAATTGTTGAAGAAAAATAATCAGACCTAGTATTAAATGTTAATACAATGAATACACTGTCCTTCATCTAATCAAACATAAGAGGGTAGGCAACAAAATGACAAACATCCAGCATATGTTTATTCATGAGCATATTACAAATATAAATTAGGTGATTGTAGGATGAGGGATTATTGAGTTTCTTTGAAAGACAACAATGAAGAGTTGTTATTTTAGAGTATTTGGGATGATCAGGTTCTTTTTATTGTATAGAAAATTTTAGGAATTAAATTTTGTTTATGGTTTTGATTTTTCAAGTGCAATAGATACAAGCACTAATTTCTTTCTGAAAACTGATAATTACTTCTAATGATGTAGATATCTTTTAGCACTTCCAGTTTATCATTGAGCAATTACACTTCAGAAATTCAACCATAAATGCACAAGGACAATAGAGATCACAATGCACAAAGACAACACAAGATTTACCTTGGGAAAGCCCACTTGGGGGAAAACCCAACTATTGAAATTCTAGTGTTGCAATGAATAGAGTAGTTTTTCACAATTGATGGCTACTTCCGTTGATACAAATTTGCCCCTTCTCTATATCATGAAAAACTTCAACCATTAATTCTTTAACAAAAGCAGTAAACAATGATCACAGTAGACAATTAATAGACAATAGGCAACAGACAAGAGACACTAAGATTAGGCTCACAGCCAAGGCAAAAGCCACAAGGGGAAAACCCAAAATTCTTTCCTTATGAGAGAGATATTCTGTCACCAAAATGTTCCAACAAATCCAAATTAGTCATCAATCAATGTCTGCTCATAAGAGACAGAAACCACTTACGTCTAATAAATAATATCTGCACAGAAAGACCGAAACTTAGGCCTGTAGCTACTGTTATAGATGGCTGAAGTTCTCACTGTAGTCAGCACAGAAGATGCCAACGAACTGTCCAAAAATTCTGCCCAAAACCCTTGGTCAATTTCAGAAGAATGTCACATCAAAGGAGCAAGCTTCCAATCAGGTTCTTTTGTAGAATTCGGCCTCAAAAGATGAACTGAACAGATGCTAAATGAAGCTGAAGTATCCCAAGACGAGTAGTCAACAAAGTAGTCGAAGCAGTTGTAATGAAACCCTTATCTACCCTTCACATGTGTAAACACGCTCAGAGATTGTAGACCAAATTGTGTTGATGATGGTGGACAAAATGAGAGTCGATGAGCTCATATATATAGGCATCATGTGAGGGAAAATTAGCCCTAGTAGGCTGACATGATGTCCTTCTTGAAGCCGACTTGTAGGGCTATTTGAGCCAACTTGTGGGAGATAAAAAATTAAATTCTTCTTGATATTATTGCAATGAAAAATGCTGACCATAGCGACATTATTCTTCAACACCAACAACCTTTTTCTTAGAGAAATTCTTCAGTTCAACAAGAGATACACCTAATTCTGCTAGTCAACTATGATGGTCAAACTGACCAACAATGCTATGGTCAAACCTGGTCAAACAACCCTCTTGTCAAGTCCAACAAACTCAGCCTTGTTTGATCTGCCTAGGCCGAATTTTTGGGCTCCCAGAAATTGCCTGGAAACTCGACCCTTCTAGCCAGAATATGCAGCCCAGAATTTCGGCCCTGTTGCCCAGAAACTGCAGCCCAAAAGTTTGACTTGCAGCCCAAAATATGCCTAGAAACTTGCAAGTGCGAAGTCAAAGAGAGAGAAAAATGCTTGAGATGATTTCGTCCTTATCTTTCTTCTTCCTTCTCTTGGATGCCCAAAATATATCTTCTTTTTTGTGAGGTCGAACGGTGTCTTATGGAGGAGGTCAAGTGCCTTATATAGAGTGTTATGGCTGGCATGAATGGGTGTCTCTTCATTAGGGCCGACTTGACTTGAAGGAGGGTCGACTTGACAAGTTTGGAGCCAAAAATTCGAAATTCAAAATTCAAAATTCTCTTTTGATACCTACATGAAGAACATGTCTCATATTAATAATTTCAAGGGCTAATAATAAAATGACATGAGGAACATGTCTTGCATTTTCATTATATATTTCAAGGGCTAAAAAATTAATTATGAAAACTGACCATAGCTACAAAATTCAACACTCCCTCTTAGCTAGGGAGGTATTCATAATGATTATCCAAATGTTCTCTTGTTGACAAATTTCTCTAAGAAAAGGTTATAACAATTCATCATCCAATTACCATAATCTTGGTCAATAATTTTGACACATGGTAAATCAACAACATCAACAATTTGCCATAATTTCGGTCAGTACCTCTGACCTATGGTATATCCTTACCATAATCCTAGCCAGTACTCTGACAAATGGTACAACATTAGCATCAACTAGTCACCATAATTCCGGTCCATCTAACATATGGTATACAAATTAGTCTTGGTTCACCATCATTCCAGTGAATATCTTTGACACATGGTGAATCTCCGAAGGCTACACTCTACTTGAGTAATTCTGGGCCTGATGCTTAAAGGAACCCACTTAACTGAGTGATCATGGGCCTTTAGGGCCATTCCTCCTAATTCCGATCAACATACTTGACACAGGGAAGAGACACTGTTCTCTACTGGACCATTCTCCCTAATTCCGGTCATAATTGACACAGGGAGATTCTCTGTCCCTGATGCTATTGCATTAGCAATCCTTCATATTGAGGGGGGTATTCTCAACAAGTCCGAGCTTGTCCTTGAAGTATACAAACTTTGCTCTAGACAAAGGCTTTGTATGAATATAGACTATCTGCTCATCAGTAGAGATGTACTGGTGTTAAGTTATGGTATGTTCTATGCTTATAACAGTTTACTTCTTTTTCTTATTATATTCCACCGATTAGCAATCACATGTACATAAAGTAGAGTGCAGATAAAACATTAAACGATTGACAGAAAACAAGCCAAGACAAGAGACACAAGATGTGGCGGCTAGCCAGGGACAAACCCCACAATGTGTGGGGAAACCCTTTGATCAAATCTTCTTTTATCTTCAATAATTTTCAGCAGAGAGAAATAGTACAATGAATCCGATTCATATCAGCAGTAGCAAACCCTAGATCAGCAGCATCAGCATTAGCGGCTTCATTATCAAACTAGGGCAGACGATATCTCACAAACCGACCGTCGGATTGACTTCATTCCACCACCAAAAGTTGCGGCTTTCAGAGGAGGTTCAGATGAACCTACAACGCAGTTCCAAAGAGGAGATCTTCTAGGCCTCGCAAGTCAATCTTTACTTCTGCAGTTGCAGCTTCAAATTTAGCAGCTTTCGGCTTCACATGTGTGAGAGAGAGAGACCCATTTCAGTGCAGTAGAGAAGAGACTCATATCTGCGCAATAGAGAGAGAGAGATGTGATGAGATGAGTGAGTCCAAATGAGGAAAAGTCCTCTTATATTTATACACAACGTTGGTGGGTGAATAGATACGACTGTTGGGCTTCTGAGTCTACATGAGTTGTAGGTCGGCTTGATAATAATTCCATAATCAAAATAAATTGATATCTCCATGAATACTTATCGGAATCGGATGATTTTTATATCAATCCTACACCTCTCGACGAGAGGAATCTAATAAAAATATTATCAGCCATGAATAAGATGACCCATATGAAGTTTTGCCCTGGTTGCCAATTTTAACAACTGGAGCTTCACTGCGCCCTTCTGCACCATTTCACGAATGAAGTGGTACTTGATATTGATGTGCTTCGACTTGTCATGGAAAAACGGATTCTCTGCAAGCTTCACACAACTTTGATTATCATAATATGTCATGGTCAATTCTAGCACCTGACCAAATAGTCCTGTGAGTAACTTTTGAAGCCAAACTGCTTCACAACTTTCTAAATTGACTACAATATACTTAGCCTCGACAGTGCTGAGTGTAAGAGGTGTTTGCTCCGTGCTCATCCAAGAAATCACAGCAGAGCCCAAACTAAAGCAGTTTCTTGATGTACTCTTTTTGTCTTTCACACTCCTTGCCCAATTTGAATTTGTATATCCATGCAACTGTATATCATCGTTTGAGACATATTTCAAACTATAATCAACTATACCACGTAAATATTTCAATACATGCTTTGTTGCAATCCAATCATCATGTCTTGGTTCCACCTGGAATTGGCTCAGAGTGTTCATTGCAAAGCAAATGTCTGGCCTGATATTAACCACATACATCAAGGAGCCAATCAAATTTCAATACATGGATGGATCTACCAAATCTGACTCAAAGTCTGTCAACTTCCTCAGGTTAGTCATCGTGGGAGTTGTCATCGGTTTACAGTCTATCATTCCAAACTTCTGAAGGATCTTGATAATATACTTTACTTGACTAAGGAAGATTTCACCAAGATTCTTCCAAATTTCTAGTCTCAAATAATAGTGCATCAAGCCAAGATCCTTCATATCGAATTCAGATGCCAACTCCCTCTTACATTGAATAATGAGATGCTCTACACTTGTCAGAAATGAGTCATCAACATATAATAATAAAATCACAAGTTCATTCTTTTCAACCTTGATATATAGATTTGGATCAGCATCACTTTTGGAGAAACCAAGTCTTGTCAAGTAGCCATCGATTAGAGAATACCAAGCTCTGGGTGCCTACTTAAGTCCATACAAGGCTTTCTCCAATTTGCAAACATGAGACTCTTTCCCATGAATCTCAAAACCTTGAGGTTGTTCTATATACACTTCTTCTTCAATCACACCATTGAGCAAAACAATCTTTACATCCATTTGATGTAAATTCCTAACCATAGAAGAAGCAATAGAAATATTAGATCTAATAGTAGTGTACCTGGAAATTGGAGCAAAGTCTGATTGTAATCCTCTCCCTCTTTCTGAGAGAATCCTCTAACCACAAATCTTGCCTTGTACTTGTCAATACTGCCATCCATTGCATGCTTAATCTTGTATATCCATTTGGAGGTCACCACTGACTTCTCTTCAGGTCTAGGCACAATTTCCCTTACATCATTCTTCATAATAAATTGGTATTCTTCCATCATTGCATCCTTCCAAACTTGTTGGCTAACTGCCTCTTCATAGTTGGAGGGTTCTAAATCAATGAGATTAGTCATCAATGCAACATATCCATAATACCTCTTTGGTCTCTTGCTTTCCTTGAAGGTTCCACGTGCAGTTGCATGTCCTTCTGCTTCATGCAAAGTAGATCTAAGCCAAGCTGGCCTCTTCTTGATTTTTGAAATGACAATTGGATCCATTGGCTCACTAGGCCCTTCTGACTCTTCTTGATGATCTACAGGATGTTTTGAAGGATTGGATGGACTTGAGCCTTCTTCCTTGGGAGCTTCACATTCTTCTTCATCATCAGTCCATGGAAACTTCTTTAGACTTCCAATAGGCAACATTCTGATCAAAGGTAACATCCTTGCTGACTTCAACTTGTCGCTGTCTAGGAACATAAATTCTATAGGCCTTTGATGACTCGATGTATCCAACAAATATTCCTTTCATTCTTGAGGGCTTTAGTTTCTTCCTTTTATCTTTGGGTACATGTATGTAAACTTGACAACCAAAGATTCTTAAATGTCCAACCTTTGGTTTCTTTCCAGTGAATGCTTCTTTAGGAGTCTTGTCTTCCAAGATTTGATGTGGATTTCTATTTTGAATATAGATTGCTGTCATGGATGCTTCACTCCATAAGAACATGGGCAAGTCCTGATCATGTATCATTGCCTCAACAAATCCTTCAATAGATTAGTTCTTTCTTTCAACAAATCCATTTTGTTGTGGATTGTAAGGGACTATCAAATCCCTTTTAATTCCAACTTCTTTACAAATGGCAACGAGTTCCTTGGAGGTGTATTCTCCTCCATTATCTGATCTCAGAATTTTGATTTTCTTTCATGGAAAGTTTTCTATTTCAGCCTTAAATTCTTGGAACATGTTGAAGACTTCATCCTTGGTCTTCATGAAGTAAATCCATGTCTTGCGAGAGAAGTCAACAATAAAAAATACTTAGTATAGAGAGCCTCCAAGAGATTTCATTGGCATTGGACCACATACATAAGAATGAACTAGATCCAAAATTTCCCTGAACCTACTTTCATTGCTTGGGAAAGACTTCTTGATGTTCTTCCCAAGTGCATAGCCTTCACATACTCTTTCATGCTCTAATTGCAATTCTGGAACACCTGAAACCATCTGATTTAAAGCTGGCAAAGCTCTATAGTGAAGATGACCATATCTTCTATGCCATAGTTCACATGAATTAATATATGTTACCCACCACTTCGTGGGTGATGTTCCCAAGAGAAATTTTTCTCCATGATGAACTTCAACCGGCAGCCAACAACCCCTTCTAGCTTCTTACTAGCTCGTGCCATTTCTCTGCCACCTGAGCCAACCATGTGGTCCCTCGCCCACCTGTATTGATCGTATGTTTGAAGGTGGCCCTCCCAAATCTAAAGGTATGTTTTGTCATTTGGTAATTGAGTATTGGGTTTACTTATCATGGATATTTTTGGGTATGGATTGATGGGGGGAATTTAGCGGAAAGGGTGGGCTTAGTTTGTGTTCTTGTCCCCTTGATCTCTTTTGGATGTTACCCTTGGATCTTATTCACTTGAGATCTCCTTTATTGACCATTTGGTTCTAGGGTGGTACTACTTGGGAAACCTTAACTTTGGGTGCGTGGTCCCGCTCCTTTATCCGCATATATTACTCCCTTTCCAATCACTATACCCTATTCATCATTTCTCCCACCTGCGTCCACATTTCCATTCTGGGTCCACATAAGGCCAACCTCCCTATCCCCTTGCCCCCACCTTGGGTCAGGCTTGGAATGATACCCTGGAGGTTGAAACAACTAAAATAAAAAGAAAAAAACCATAATTGGCCACATTTAACAAGAATTGTACCACAAAATGCAAACGTTGGTCGGGACAAAAATAATTAGCATGTGGGCAAAAGCCAATACATGAGCTCTACCCCAATCCATGGTCATCACCCTAGTTCCATAGGCCCCAGATGGGTCCTCTTTATCATTCAGGAACCCATGATTGTCCCAACCCCTAGAGGGCAATGAACCGCCCTACCTAAAAAGGGGTAATCACCGCTATATCTTACACATCATTCTCTTGTCATTTGAGCCCCAAGCAGTTAATTAAAGAAAATTCATAAAAGGCAAAAGGCATATAAAGAAAGGTGTAAAAATCAAGGTTGGGGCACCTCATTTACCACAATTGCTCCCTCCCACACATTATATACCCAGGTGTGGGCTTCCCCTTATCTAACTACCCCTATGCCCCAATATGTGGCCCAGGATTGCCCCTCTCATTCCCTACTACATTCCACTTATTTATCACTTGCCACCCCCATTAGAGGGATGTACCTTGGACATACTACCCCCTTTAAGGGCGGAAACCACCTAATAAGGTACTTGGTAAACCCCTTTGGAACATGGCAAAGCCCACTACGGAAGGGCATGCCATTATGAAGTGCCCACTTTCTTATCTATGATTTGTAAACTCTTTTACCTGATTATTTTAATGACTAGTTGTACTGGAAGCCTATGGGACGCATTGGATCTTATGTAGGATTATAGGTGGTTTCCATTTGGGTTTGGTTTCCCTATACGGGATCCTAACCCCCAGAGGTCTACATCGGCACATATAGGATGTGCATAGAGAGCCATTGGCGTCCACAGCAACAGACATCACTCCACGGATCTTCATCGATGCTCAGAGACTACTAGCGATCCTCTTTTGGGATGATGGTGCTATGCTTGGTACATTATGCCTAACAAGCCCCCACAGGAGCCCCACACTCTTGGTAGGTGTCTTAGGACTTGTATGATGTCATGGCAACATTCATTCCACCATTCAGACCCTTGCAGACGATCTATAGGCATCTCTGATTCATATGGAGACCCATGGGGTGATTTATGTGCCCTCAGATCCACTGGGAGCACCACAGGTCAACTACTTGGAGAACAAGGGTCCATCCCCTTGTCCATCATATTCCGAGGAATTTATTCCTCAGTATGGCACTTCAGGACATTATTAGGCCTTTGGAGGACCCCAGGACATGTACATATTATTGTTTGGCCCCTTGTGAGGTTTACTTTTACACTTGTGAGCTAGTTTGGTGGGCTTGTCACTAATAGGGGTTTTATTTGCACATTATTTTATCATTAGGGGCTAATGTAGGTCCATAGGCTAATTCAGACTCCTTAGGAGGCTATATATTGATGTTAGATACATTCATTTGGATCATCACTTGACTTGGGACCTCTCTAATATAGAGAACTTCACATTTTTACTTGGAGGATATTTTTTGGAGATGGATGAATTTTGATGTATGGATTTTGGCTATTTATCTTGCCTTGGAGCTTTGTCTTGTACATGAAATGTTGGTTGGATATACTCTATAACATTATAAGTGATGTTATTATTCTTGTTGCTGCATACTGCTAAAATTAGGGCTAGTTGTTGCATGATTGAAATGTGAAATTAAGCATGTTTTAAATAATTTAGTGTATGGGCCAATGTTATATGAATGAAATGTCCTAGAGATTATTTGTCTCGATAAGCCTGCATCGTTTGCTTTGAAGTATAAATGGTTGAAGGTCACTTTTCTTTCTTTCTCTCAACATTGGATGAAGCTAACTTTCTGGGCCTCCTTGATCAAGAAGCCAAGTTCTTACTCATCATCATCCTTGACTCCATATCCCCAAGTGAATTAAGCATTGATCCCTAAAAAAAGGTGGTCATCCCCTTCACCTTTTTCACCTTTTATCACTTTTTCCCAGGTCTAGCCCTCAAACGTCACCTAGGGCATCAATTTCCCAGGAACTGACCCAAGGAAAACTTTGATCTCCTACATGCTACTGCGCTGGTGGGTCCCCTCCCTCTCCAAATTTGATGCAATTCTAATGGTGGAATCTCCGAGAACCCCAAGCCCTAGCTCTAGGATCAAATTTTGCCTAGTCATCCCTAGACCTCAACAGGATCAATTCAACCTTTTGAAGTAAATATTCTTGTTTGGTCCTTTCCCTTCACGTTGCCTAGGATAGGAACATCATTGGTTGCTGCATTCCATCCCCGAACCTGGGATGGGTCCACTTGGCTCCCTGTTGTCCCACTTCTCAATAAAGATTATTTGTCAAGGACCATTTGGGAATCCAAGTTTCCCAAGGATTATAGGGATTGAGAATCTTGTTCATGAGTCTATTCCTTCTCCCTCAACCCTCCAATCCTCACCCCTTACCCTTGGATGACCAAGTCCCCTGCTTAAAGAGCAATCAAGTTCCATTCTTCACTCCATCCTCAGGAAAGGATTTCTAGGGTCACCTTCGACCTATTCATTGACATATACTCTACAAGTGATCCCTACACTATCGAGACTCCTCCCATCGGTGAAAGTCCGTAAAGAGAAGGGAGACTTAGCCATGGTGACAGTGGGCTAAGCCTCCACTGTTGCCCTGAAGATAACAGTTGCCCTCTTAAGAACCCCTTTAGGTACCCTGCAAGTTTGAGTGGTAACAATATCATTATGGACTAATGCTTGAGCTAGTTGTTACAAGAGTCTGTACAACCTTCCTTCACAAACTCCAATAATTCTAGTAGAGTCTATACTTGAGCCCTTAGGCCATGCAAGGACTTTACCATCAATAAATATTACTCTATCTCCTTTATCTTCCAACCCCTGCACAATGCTTATGTAGACCTTTGGACATCTAAGCCCGAAACTGCCTCT